>JAHHUM010001176.1:0-7500 GCA_036173005.1 Crenichthys baileyi
TAGATAGAAAAACTTTTTATCCAATTTGAATAAATAACAGAATCTGACTGCACTGTTCAATGGTTAGGATTAGTTGGAATGTATGTACCTGACTTTTGTGAAGTGCCTTGAGACGACATGTGTTGTGAATTGGCGCTATATAAATAAACTGAATTGAATTGAATTGAATTCCTTGAACATTTCCAGGATATTTTGCTCTGCAGAAAGAGAAACAGAAAACTTCTCATTGTTTTAACTCAGTTTGATGATTTCTATCCCCTGTGGTGAGGGCATCGCTGAAGCAAAAAGTGCAACAGCTTAATTTTTAATTCTTAAAGTAAAACTTTAAAGGTAAAAAAAATTTTTTGAAAGGGACCAATCATCTGTGGTTTCTGTGCCAGCGAATATCATCATAAGAAACTGATTGCGTATTATGTCTTGAGTACAGGGGCCACAACAGCGGTTAGGACCAGTTCTACAGGGATCTGGCCCCTGCTGGCCCCTTATAGAACCGCCCATGCTAATCCCTGCAGCCCCTTCATCCTGATTTATTTTCATTGTGTTGCAGAACACCCGCTGTGTCTTGTACGTTTAAATTTATGAAACATGAGTCACACAGTGTGACTTAAAATAAAAATCAGTTTAACGAAGGAATAACTACAATTTTCATTATTTCTGTTTATATGTTTAATTTATTTTGGTTTTTAAAGCATTTTTTGGTAAAAATGGTTGTCAGTCTGACTCTGACCAGTTATCGCTATGTTTGACTCTTCTGATCAGTTTTGGCGCCTTTTCTAGATCCTCCAACTTATCTGAAGATGGTTTGGGTTTGGTTCTGGATGGTTCTGGAGCTTTCTGACAGTTTCAGTAGTTTTAAAGGTGGAGTTTTGGGCTGAAGCTGAGCTGAAGACCAGAACAGATCACAAGGGGAATAAGAGAACAAGGACTGGGCCTTGTTCTGTTGTTTTACTGTCCAACGGGTCATTTTATACCTAGAAATGTTCTTTGTCTTGTTTCTGATGCAGGTGTTTTTGTTCTGCAACATAAAAGCAAAACGTAAACTGTAAACCTGATTTAAGGCCTTAATGGAGCCGTCTGAGGTTCTGTTTCACAGAAAAAACCAAACCCTGGACCTCCTTCCGGTCCTCACTGAGACGGATGATCCGACTGCCGTCCTCAGGGAGCAGCTGGGTCACGTCCCCCCGCCTGTTTGTTGGTTCAGGATAATGTGTTTGTGCAGCACATCAGATCCGTATCTCTGAAGAACAGAGAGGAACCTGACGAGTGAAACGTGGACTGACCTGAAACTCTGACAGGAAATATTCCTCTTATCTACATCTTTAAATACCTCCTAAATGTATAAATAACAGCTGAGAACATAAATCGGATTTCCATCTGAGACGGGATGAAATATTTCCACCAAATCCAGCTCAGTTTTCTGTTAGCCTCAGAGTTTTTTGTAGATATATCTTTTTATATTTTTTGCACCTTTCCATAATCTAGTGGTAATAATACCTAGTTTTTATTGTCTAATTCAAATATTACGTGACATAATAATAATAATAATTATTATTATTATTATGCATGACATCTAACAAAGCTGTGATTTATTTCCTTCAGTATTGAAGTTCATTTCAAGGCTTTGAAGAGTTTTCTTTAAACTGCAGTTTTATTGTCAACACAGTTCATCATAGTTTATTCTCCCAACATGACGAAGAATGTATTCAACTTATTTCTGAGCTGTTACCTGTTTCTGCTCCCTGATCATCATCAACATTATTATTATTATTATTATTATTATTATTATTATTAATTGTACAGATCTACTGATCTATTTCTTTAATATATTTAAAGATAGATAGATAGATGGATGGATGGATGGATGGATGGATGGATGGATGGATGGATGGATGGATGGATGGATGGATGGATGGATGGATTGAGGTTTTCCAGGACCTTGAGCTGATTAGTTGGAATCTTTCAGTTTATTCCAGAATCCTGCCTCCAACTGATGAAGACGTTGAACCATGTGGGGGACGAAGTTTAACGCTGAGAGTGTGATCTGAAGTCAGTGAACGCATCACAACTAGAAGTGTGAGGGGCGAGAGACACACAGAGAGAGAGAGAAACTGACCTTTGCAGCCTTTTGAAGACTCCTCTGTAACCATCCAGAATCAGAACCACAGGACTAAAACTGTGGACCAGGTATCACTAATGGAACAGTAGTGCCCTCTAGTTGCATTAAAACTAGTTTAATTTCCATCCAGCATGAATTCACTGAAATGTTTCATTTCATGTGATTTATTACTTTTTAATGTTACTTTCTGTGTTTTTTGTTGGAGCACAAATTGAAGAGGCTGAAAGAAGTGTTTTTGTTTTAAATAATGATTTTTCTTTAATTTATTCTGGATTTTCCAGGTGTTTAACATTCACTCATCACAGATTATAGTTTGATCAATAAACTGTGATTATGAACTGTATGAATGTGTCCAACTTGTCTAAAGAAAGCTTGTTTATTAGATTCTGTCGTAACAGAAACTCTGAATAGAAAGTTCCTCGTCAGATTTTCTCCTTCTGCTGAAGAAACATATTCCTGTCCTGTGATCTGAGGGTCTGAAGCTGTAGCTGCAGGCCTGGAGGTGTTTGGTCTCACCTGGCCAGCGGCCCCTCCCAGTGTCCTGACGGCGCTCTGCAGCTGCTCTCGGACCTTCATCATGCGGTGATACAGCTGCAGGCTGAGAGTCAGCAGGAGGCTGCGGACCCTGGTCCAGAGGCTGGGCTCGTCGCCATCATCTTCTTCTTCGTACTCCTGAACCCTCATCTCCCACTCCCGACCTGGAGAACATAGGGAACACCTGGATGTTTCATGTTTCTACAGAAAGTCTGGATCAAACTGATTCTAGAGCAACTTATAAGTTGTTCAACTCAGGAATTCTTTTAATCTACTTTCAAATTTATTTGATCTGTTTAAACCCAAGATTTATATTTTTTGCCTGCAGCTCTAATTAATTAATTAACTTCTTAAACAAAGTTTGTTGCATTTCATGCAGCGTATAAATAAAATATTTGGTTGGGATCTTTTATAATAAGTATTAATGTTAAAAATCAGTAAATCTGATTTGACTTCCTTATTCTCGTTTCACTTCAAACATCCAGGAGCATTCAGTCCAAACGCTGATGTTAATGCGGTCTGCCTTCACTTCTTCTGGTCCAGCCTCAGAAGAAATGAAGGCAGACGGAACGACAACAGATGGTCCTCTGATGCTGAATATCTTCATCATCCTCCTTCTCAAGGTGTCAGAGCTCTCAGAAGTGGGTTTGTCGGTGCTGATCATTTCACCTTCAGTGTGACTGACGTCATCATGTGACTCTGCTCTCTGATTGGTTCTGCTGCCCCAAACAAATGGTTGACTCATTAAGTCAGACGGAGCAGAACCAATTAACTCTGAGTGGCCGGAAACAGTGGAAGGAGTTTTAGCTCCCTCTGCTGGTGGTCTTCAGAACAACAACTGACACCCTGTATAAAAGTATTAATTTAAAAGATTAAATTCCTTCTTCAACTTTTGTGCTTTTGGAAATGTTTGGAAATTAGAGCTCCGACCAATTGTTGGAAGTGTTTCTGTCTGTATATCTTCTCTAGATCTGGAGAAGGGTTTTGATTGTATTCGTGCATGCTCAGTATGAGGGATTGCTGCAAAGTCAACGCCAGTGACTGTCCACTGTCTCTACATGTTCATCCGGGAGGAGTGAATGCTGCAAGTCACTGACTGGAAGCAATCTGCTGGGTTTCCTTTCCTTAGATAGAAAAACTTTTTATCCAATTTGAATAAATAACAGAATCTGGCTGCACTGTTCAATGATTAAGATTAATTGGAATGTATGTACCTGATTTTTGTGAAGTGCCTTGAGACGACATGTGTTGTGAATTGGCGCTATATAAATAAACTGAATTGAATTGAATTGAATTGAATTCGTCAGGGTATGGGAGGTTTGCTGCAGGTGCAGCTCCGTCTTCATTCTCAGCACTAAGCTGAGCTTGCTCCCAGTGGGAGATGGCTAGCATCAAACACGTTTCTTGGCTCTGGTCCTGTTTGTGGTGCTCAATGACAGCGTCTCAACATGCAGCCATGGAGAGGAAGGGGTCTGGTCTCCAAATGTCAGACTCTTCTCTTTGCTTGTTGCAGATGATGTGGTTCTGTTGTTGTTTTCAGGTCAAGACATTCAGCATGCACTGGATGACCTCACAGCTCAGTGGGAGGTGGTCAGGATGAAAGTCAGTTCCTCTAAGTCTGAGTCCATGGTTCAAACCCAGAAAAATGGTGGACTGGTGGTGGTTTTCGATTTAAATAATGTGACCGATTGCCCAAGGCGCCATTATAAGGGTGGAGGGGGTCAAGCAGCGAATAAAAGATAGATGGATGCATGGATGGATTGCATGTTTTTAACAAGACCGCACAGATTCTTCCTAACATCTGAGAGGATGGCTCAGGTTGGCATTCATGCAAAAACAGCCACTGGTCCTTAACTTGGAGTACGGACCAAATTTATTCTCCAGAAATAAAAACAACTATTCAGTCTTGGCATAAATCAAATATTTAGATGTTCAAAAATTAATTACATTAAGAAGTTCCTGCAGATTTGTTGCTTCTTTAAGCCGCGCAGCGTCTGTGGCGTTCAGCTCCGGTTTTGTAAGCAGGAAAGCAAGAATTTTGACAGCAGTCATTGAGTTGCAATCTGTGTACTCACGCAGTGTAGGTGGGAGGGGTAAGTAGTAGGCGGTGGTGTCCTCCAGAAGACTCAAGACATTGTCCAGCCCCGCTGTGGCTGCTTGGCCCACCTGCGTTTCCTGCAGCTGCTGTACGGCTGTCCGAACTGTGTCGGAAACTCGCTCCAGCTGATCCAGAGCTCCTTCCAGGCCGTCCACCACCCACACCTGGACATCATCCAGAGTCAAAAAGAAGGCGTCCTTCAAGTGAGTCATCGCCTGAGGATGGAGACAGCACCAGGTCAGCAGCAGGTATAATCCAGACAGAGGATCCACATATAAAGGTGTAAAGCTAACTGTGATAAACTCCTCTGTGACATGAATGAACTCCAGCTGATCGATGTTACATGGTTAGATTATTCAAATGAAAACCCTTTAAAGTCCTTCAGTTATTGGAAAAAACATCTTAATATGAGCAGCTTCATGTTTGTGCTCTAAAAATAAAAATCCACACCACTTATTTCCACTTTGAGCTCTGATCTCAGCTTGGGAGGAATATTTTGGGCTCTTTTAAAGACATTTTCTTCTTTTTACACTCCCAAGAGATTTAGTGAAGAAATTTTTACTTCCTGTTCCTTGTAATAAAGCCTTGTTAAATCTGAAGATGGTGCTAAGAGTGGTCTGGATTGAACCAACAGTTATCCCAGGGGTGTTCTTGTTTATGAAGGCTTGTTCTGTTTCTAATCTGCAGCGGTGGCTGGAGCAGAACAAACCTCATCTGTGGACTGGGTCAGGATGGGAAAGTTTCTTTCCAGGCTGTCAAGACCAGAGAGAGCTAAACTGTTGGCAAGTTCAACTGCAGAAAACAAGATTATGAGACTTGTCAGAGAAACACTGATCATGAAGTTTCCAAACAGTAATTATTAAAGCAACAGCAGAATCGGCTTTATGTGCCGCATCCAATAAAACTAATCAGCATCAGCTGCATCAGGATGGTGTCTTCAGAAGCTTTTATCTCTGCTCACTTTGTGGCTCCAGACTCTGGAGAAGGGGCGTGGCTCGTCTCATGGCTTCTTTAGAGACACTGAGAGCTCCGACCTCTGCCACTCCTCCCATCAGACCCAGCAGAGGGTAGCGGTCTTTGACCCCAGAGTACATGGAGGTTACCGACTGGAACACGGAACGGACCAGAGGCAGATGGGAGACTCTGAGCAAGGCGCTGGTCTGAAAACATCACACCAAGTAGCTCGTTACTACAGATCTACTGTGGAACCACTGGTTCTATCATCCATCCATCCATCCATCCATAGATCATCCATCCATCCATCCATCCATCCATAGATCATCCATCCATCCATCCATCCATCCATCCATCATCCGTCTGTCCGTCCATCCATCCATCACAGACTGTACATCTTCTTGACTGCATGTTTTAAACATTAGAAACATTTTCAGTGCATTGTCTCCGTGTCTTTACTTCCTCTGAACAAACCTTCTGATCTGGACAATCTGCCATGTCTTCCTCAACCAGTCTGAGGAGAAAGAAAATGGGACAGATGTCACAGATCTTCTTCATCATGAAGACTCCAAATGTTAACCTTTAACTCCAGCTGCTGAGCTGCGACCAAGCTGGCGACTGCAGCTCAGCACAGCAGCATGAACCTCTCAGACACGAAGGCATCTGCAGAACTCAGCCTGAAGACTCCACAGAGGACATGACATTTAAATCAGCTGATGGTCAGTTGGTATTGTTTTTGTATTTGGTAATGAAAATAAAAAAAGAAATACGTGTCAGTCATGTTCACTTTATCTCTGTAGGACTGATGTTGGGAAGCAAAAATAATCTATTAAAAAATAAATATACTGGAGCCAGGTAGTGTTAGTCTTTTCTGCACAATATGACCATAATTTATGTTGGTGCTTCCACTTCCTGTACGAAAATCATCAGTCACTTCTGACCACAAATAATTATTAATAATTATTCCGAATTATTCTGAACATTTAAATATTGTGAATTCACTTTCACACCTGGTAAAGACAAGTAACACTTTTAATCTACTAAATAACACTTTATGCTTCAACAATATATCATCCTATTACCATAGTTTCATCCTAACTTTAATCTAACCCCAAAAACTCATATTGGGAAATATTTTATCAGAAGCTGGACCATGAAATACTATGACATGGAAAATCAGAGATGTGATTTCAACACAACAGTTTTCAGTGAGAAAAGACCCCTAAAATCTTCAAAAATAAGACACTACATTGTTTTACAACCTTTCTGTTAAAATGAAGGAAACAAATAAAGTAAGGGTCCAGGCCACACCCAGAAGTTTTAACATTTCTAATAAAACCAGAAGACATGACCTGTTCTGGCCTCCATCGGGTTTAATTTGAGGTGCAAACATCCCAGAGCCTTCATCTTCCTCATCCCCCCAGGTTTGAAACTGGAGATTTTGGTCGTTCTTTGCTACCTGTGATATCTGTGACCCCTCTACCAACACACATCTTGAAGCTCTGTTTAAATTTCACACACAACTTCATTGAGTTTTAGAATAAATATCTTGTACTGTGGTGCATATTTTACATGGTTACCTAAATATTCAGAAATAAATGCTCCCTGTTGTCAGATCTCCCTGAGGTAAAACGTTGCAGAATCTGAGAAGGTTTAGGACATTTCTGCTGTCATCCCAACTGTGGGTCATTCTTGGGTAATTCAAGCATGTGTTGCAGTGTCCAAAATGAATTCACGGAGCTCCCACAGGGGAGGAAAACAGAAAAACAAACTGGATCATTTGTGGTGTAAAATACTT
>JAHHUM010001176.1:12500-20000 GCA_036173005.1 Crenichthys baileyi
CACACTGGCATCGGTGGTTTTTAGGGTTTAAAGGAAGATTCAGCTGCTCAGGATTTACTTTAATTATTACCGTCACACTGTGGTGATTTGCAGATTTTCTTCTTCCAATCAACAAAGCCTGTTTACAGTCAGAGCAGGTCAGGATGCATCCGCTGACGTCCAGCGGTCAGGAGATGACTTACTTTCATAATTCAGATTTAAGTACTGACAAATTATGTTGGAACTTTTACATCTAGCCCACTTTACCATCCTTTTTCCTTCTAAGTAGCCACACCTTCTAGTAATCTTTAAAGGGATTACTAGTCCCTCGAGATTCAGTTCAGTGCCTGACCTTTTCCAGAATGTTTCTGTGTTTCTTAATTATTGGGTCAAACAAAGGTCAGACTGATTCATGTCTGACTGATTCAAAGGTCAGGCTGCTAACCACCATAAAGGGACCAGTTTTGTTTCAACGAACAGTCAATTTAGAAAACAACCAGTTTTATATGGGACCTTTACGCTCTGTGATAACAGCAGCTTGTTACAAAGAAACAAAGAATAATGTGTCCTGTTTGCTGTTTACTGGCAGGTCAGTTGAGCAGAACATCAAGAAAACATTTAGAACCAAACGTTCTGTAATGACCAGCAATTGTTAATTATTTGAATCAATAATTTGTTTCAGACATTCTTTCAAAATATCAGAAATTACAAACATATGAAGACAGGGGGACACAGCTGATAACTTCAGTCATTGCAAAGATAAAAACTAGAAATTCAACATGTACAGGTTTTAATCTCTGTTTTTTTCTTAAAGCAGAAATTTATATATGTTTTTAATGGGGTCTGTACAATTTACAAGATGATAGAAATTAGCCTTTAGCAAATTTTTCGATGGTGAATTAATTGTTAAAAGATTAAGAGATATTTTTTTCTGAAATAGATTTATAGTAATTATTAAATGTTCACGTAATGATTACGGCCTGAGGTCTGGACTCGATTGAAGTGACCTGGATGTCGGGGATTTGATGAGAAATTTGATGAGAAAATGTTTATTTCAGGCTTTAGAAATTTGAGGCTTCTGATTCTAAGCGCTGAAAATAAGGAACATTTATTAAATAATACGTAAGTTTGAAGTTGTTCTAGACATAAAGTTAAACTAGATGTATGAGTACAATTTGGTCCAAACGTTTTAAATGTCTTCATTGACAGCAAAGTGGAACCAGAGTTCTTGTTTTCTTGATTTTGTGCAAAAACATGGAGAATGAATCTGATTCTGATTCTTTAAGGACAAGAATTTATTTTAAAAAATGCTCCAAATTTCTTCATTTTTCTGAAAAGAAATGTAAGAAATGAGACATGGATGAAACCAAAATGGGAAAACTTTGCGTGGGAAAGTTAGGGACCCTTAATGAAAAGCTTGTAGAGACTCCTATCAGTCCCTCACATGATTGTGGAGAAGTTCTGTTCCACTCTTCTTTCCATCGTTGCTTCGGTTCATTGAGGTTTCCGCACATATCTTTGAAGGTCCCACCACAGCATTTTAATTAAGTTCTGAACTTTGACTAGGCCATTGCAACCACTTGATTCTTTTCTTTCTGTAGATTAGCTGCTGGGTTTTGGGATCATTGTTCTGCTGATGACCCAGTTTGGACCAAGCTTCAGTTGTTGGACAGATGGACCATTAAATACTTTGGCAGAGAGAAGCGATCATGGTCCACTCAATGACTGCAAGGTGCTCAGGTCCTGTTGCTGCAGAAGAAGCCCGAATCACAATCCCTCCACCACCACATTTTATGGTTGAGATGTTTGTGCTGATATGTTGTGTTTGGTTTCTCCTAACATGGTTCTGTCCATTAAGGTCTAACATCTCTACTTTGGTCTCACCTGTCCAGAGGACATTGTGCCAGACGTTAGAGAGAAGAGGCTTTCTCCTTCAGCACTTCCAATCAGCCATACTGGTTCAGTGTTTATCTAGCCGTCATGTCATGACCTTTAACCCATTAACTGAGGCCTGCAGAGTCTGAGGTGGAGCTCTTGGGTTTTTGGTTGTTTCTCTGAGCTTCACACTCTGACTTTGGGCTGAATCTGCTGGGACGTCCACTCCTGGGAAGAGCGGCAGCTGTCTGAGATGTTTTTCTCCTGGAAAAATCTTTTCTTCAGCAGAATGATGGACTTCAGATGGTTTGGAGATGACCTTATCAGCCTTCCTGGGTTGATGAGCAGCAACAGTTGCGTCATTGCTGATGTCTTTTCACCTGGCATTGTGGTAACACACCTGGATGCTCCAGAGCAGCAAACTGACAGAACTCCTGCTGTTATAGATGATTTGATTAGCAGCACCATGCTGCAATTTTCCCTCTTAAATCTAATCAGCAAGGGTGTACTTAGTTTTCACACAAAATTTCACTTTAAATTTTTGGCCTTATCTTTGCTTGGTAAATAAAGACAGTGAGGTCCAGACTGTGGTCTAACCTCCTTGAGGTCCCTTAGATCATGATACAGAGAGCAGATTATTTTTATGTCCTGCTAAATGAACACTAAAACTAACATTTTCACTGACAGTACATGAAATCTATGAAGAGAAGCTTCACCAGAAGTAAATGAAAGCTTAGAGGTGGTGCAGCCAGAGCTCAGACCCACATCTGAGAATATCTGAGGTTCCTGTGCACCATAGATGTTCTTATTATCCTACAGATTAATAAAACGTGTAGCGAGAGGATAAACGTCCACCCAACAGGACAGAAAGAGAAAATGGATTTTAAGGCTGTGAACATTTATGTAACCAGGTTGTTGCAGCTTTTCAACATTTTGTTTCATGGAGATGGAAGATGTTTTAAGATGATCTCTAACGGTCTCAGAACATTTAACAGGCGTGGGATCCACGTGTTTTAAATCATTTTTAATCTCTGTGAGAAAACCTCCAAACTGAACTTTTTCCACAGCTACTGGGATGGCAAAAAAAATTTGATTCATCTTAGAAAATTATGAATTTTAGTTTCATAACCTATATAAATACATGCATTAAAAGTGGGAAAAGTCTCCAAACTTGGTATCAGATGAATTTTCCAATTCGCTGAATGAGGTAAAAATACAATAAGAGGCCAGAAGAGAAAACGAGAATAAAACAAAGAGACGTGCCCTTCATAGCTAACTTGTTTTTTATTTGCACGTCCACTGTGTTAACAAACCAACAGAGGTTAGCATCCAGGTCTACAGCAGGGGGCGCTCAAACACACTAAAGCTCTGAAGACATCAGACAGGAAGGAAGCCAGCAAACATCTTCACATCTGTACAAATCTATAGCCTGTTAGTCTGCAGGGAAGCTTCAAACCACCAACCGGATCCAAGGGCGGCGATGGAGATCAGGCTACAGGTGGGAGGTTTCCATGATGATGATGATGAAAACGGTTTGAAGATTTCTGCAGTGTCCTCTTCAAAATGTTCAGTGTGACCTAGCTTTACACAGGTTATTGTTTTCTGTCCTAGTAAAGGAGCTGAGGAGCAGGTTTAAGATGGATTAACTTTAAACTCAGACTAACATGTGCTTCTGAAGACTAAAATCCCTTCCAGTGCATCATCAGTCAACACTAAACCCAAACCCCAAACTGCAACTTTAGTCTGGACGTCTATTTTCACCAGGCCTAAAAAAAAAAGACGACAGAAAACAGCGCCATCTGCTGGCTGACCAGAAGGTGAGCGTTCACAAGGAGAAATGTTTCACAAACCAGCGTGAAGAAAGTCCAGATCAGGAAGGATAAAAAGAACGTGAAGCAGAGGAGAGATGTAGCTGTTTCATTTTAGCTGATTTACATAAACGGTAAAAATAGAAAACTTAAACATTACATGTGAGGTTAATTTTATTCTGCAGGATAAAACTTGTTTTTCACATCTTTCACTGAGACAAGATCTTCTGCGAGGAGAATGTAAACCCACTAGACCTTGGGTCCATTCAAAATAAACCCACTCAGAATAAACCCACTAGACCTTGGGTCCATTCAAAATAAACCCACTCAGAATAAACCCACTAGGCCCTAGGTCCATTCAAAATAAACCCACTCAGAATAAACCCACTAGACCCTGGGTCCACTCAGAACATTAAAATATATTCAGGATGTCTGTTTTTTTTCATCAGAGTGAACCTTAGTTAAAAAAAGAGAAGATTTGTGAATGAGCGCCCTCTAGTGGGCTCATTTATTATTAAAGCCACCATTTCCACCACTGGGATTCACACATCAGAACCAGGAAACAGAAAATATCCAGAAGTTTTACTTTAAATCCTCTTTCTGTGCTGCAGAGCTGCTGGGTTACACGACCTTCTGGAAAAAGAGAACTTATCATTATTGATAAATATCTACTATTGGACAGGATGAATACATTTTCTTCTTCTGTGGAAAATGAAAATCACATAGTTTCCAACATCGTGGAAAATAAACCTGTCATGCAGGTGTCTCCATATTGTTTGGTTGTGAAACTCGTCATCAGATATTTTTCTTTCTTTACCATCAACAGGAACAGAAATCTGGATTTTCCTTCCTTCAATTTAAGGAATATTTAAAGAACCTGAAGGGAAAACAAATTTCCACCTGATCAGCTTGTTTTGATTAAAATAACCTCTGCAACAAATTGCCCTGTTGGGTACAGAGGTCATCTTTTCAACAGAACCCAGTTCCTGAACACATGGGTTCTGTTGTTTTCCCAGTGGCAGAAGCGGGACAATGAATGCAGGATTCCTACACAGTCTAGAACAATCTGGAAAGGTTTCCTTTTTATAGTGAGGTGGGTCCAAAACAAGCGGGTTTAGGTTATGTTCTGTTTCCTCCACTAAAGAACCGACTCCAAGGCCCAAAAACTGGTTCTATCGTTGCACTTTTTGCTCAGTTAAAGAACAGATCCACTGTTTAATTTAATGGTGGGAGGACGGAGAACCGCATTAGAACTTATGCTGACTTAGCTTCTAATTGAAGACAAAAACAAAACCACCACAGAGCTTCATCGTCACTATGAAACAGATTCATGGACAGTTGTTCCTGAGGTGGTGAAACAGAACATCATCGGGTCACGTTTAGAGCGCAGACTAAAGGGGACTTTTTAAAAGAATGCCTTCTGTCTTTGTTTGGTGGACAATTTCTGCAGTTTTCAGGATTCATGTGAAACTTCTGAGGAATTTTGGTCAGGAAAATGTGAAGGAAACCTGCATAAACCAAGTCCAGTTTTACTGTTTCCTACCTGATCAACCCAAACAAGTGTGACCTGAACAAGACCACCTGTTAAAAACACGAAAAGACGAGATCTTCAGCAGATATAACTGGGGGCTTCTTGTGGGCGCAGCTGCAGGTGATAAAAGCATCTATGAAGCTTTGGTCCTTGCTCACTCTGAGCAGCATTTTATCTAAATAAATTCTCAGCAGCACATCTGCCCTCTGCTTCAGAACCTTTAGGAACCCATTCTGGATAAAAACAAGTATTTTACATCACAATTCAGCCTCTGAGCCTACGACGGGTTCGTCAGCAGTCAGGAGATGTTAACTGGTTCACATGAAGAGTTCGAATGAGGCCGGGCTGAGACATGGCATCCTTCAGGATCCTGAAAATGTTCTGGAACAGGAGAGAAATCCGACCCGTTGCCGACAGGAAGCATGCTGGCGGCTAAACCAAATCTGAGTAGGTTTCTCTGTGCAGTGGAACATCAGAGCATTAGAGGATCTTTGTAGCAGGTTCTTATTTGGTCCTAATGAGGAGCGGTTATACTTTCAGGGTTGAGTTATAAGCATTATTTCTGATCATTTGGACCTTTTCTTCTGTCGGAGCTGAAGGTTCTGATGTCAGCAGCTCTCAACTCGTCATTCAGAGTTTCTTTGTTTTTCTTTTCACACAGACATGCAATGAACTGCATGACAACAACAGCAGGAAGGGGAGCCGTTTCCCGTTCTTCTTCTTCTTCTTTTTTAAATCAAACTGAAGCACGCCCCCCCCCCCCAGAAGAGACATGAGGACAGACTCAGAAATGGACATCAGGCTCTTCTTTTCTTTTCCGGCTCAAATAAAACTGCAGGAATTTTCTTCGGCTTGCAAACGTTGTGGAATCAGAGAGATAATAGAGACGGAGAGTTTAACTACCATCACAGCAGTGTGTGTGTTGTACATCTGTGTTTGTTTGAGAGTGTGTGTGTGTTGTAAATGTGTGTGTGTGAGTGAGCTGTACACTGAGTCTTTGTTTCCCAGTGGGGTCCACTGGTGGAGTCCCAGCTGCTCAGAGCTGTCAACTGGGTTCTGGTGCTCCTCCTCCTCTTTCAGTACTCGCTCAGGTTGTGCCATTTGGAGATCTGCCGGCGCGGGTTTTCACACACCTCCCTCCAGTGGGAGGCGCCGGAGGAGGATGGGCTGTGGAGGCCAAGCAGCAGGCAACCCAGCACCTCGTTCTTGGTGGTCCGGTCGAAGTCCACCACGAGGAACTCCACGGAGATCTCAGGCAGAAGCTCTGGTGGGATGTCGTAGATGAAGGACTCATTGAAGACCGGGTTCAGCGTGCATTTCTTCACGTGGGTCTTCTTCTTGGCAATGCGTTTACGGCCATAGAAGACGTTCACCTTCACATACGGATCTGAGGACAGAAGAAGAAGAAAGAGGAGAATGAGCTGGAGCTTTTTCAACCTAGAAGATGAACCACAGGAGCTGCATTTTATCTGATTAAAGACGTGTTTCTTAGTCTCCCTCAGAGCTTTATTCACCTCTGGAGGCCCCTTTGGGCCAAATCCGGGGTGATTTGCTTATTGCATTTTGTGTTTTGTGTATTGCAGTTTGGCTCCACTGTCATCATGTATCATTATCATCATGTATAACTGATTTATTGTAACCCCCACTTTTATCCCATAAATAAAAACATCCCATCTTTCAGATGTGGTGACCTCCCCTTCACCACCACCAGGGGCAGCAGAGCTCCTTCACTGAATATTTTAAAAACTGAGCCACACAAAAATGGTCCTAGGGTGGTGTGTGTGTGGTTAGGGGTTTGTGTGCAAAAGTATTAAAGTTTAAAATAGACTAAGAACATCTTATAAGAAAAATAGCATAAAAACATAAAATTAATTTTATATCTTTATGTTAATAATGACAATAAATTAGATGTAGAATTTTTATTAGACTTGACGGAGGGAATGTTTGGGAAACAATCAGTTTTCTGCCTAAAATAATAATAATGCATCAATATCAGAGTTACCTATCATTAATAGGCTGCAGTAACCTTTAGCCAAATATTCTGCACCTCATTTTTGGATGTTTGTTTTGGGTTTTTCCCAAAGAAAATGAATGAAAATCAGGGCTTCTCATGACAAGAGGACATAATGAACCATCTGGCTGCATGGTGGAGCTGTGGGTAGCACCGTCGCCTTGCAGCAACAAGGTCCTGGGTTTAAATCCCGGCCCGAGGTCTTTCTGGATAGAGCTTGTATGTTCTCCAAGTGCATGGATGGGCTCTCCAGCTTCCCCCCACAGACCAAAAACATGACTGATGGGTTAATTGGT
>JAHHUM010001176.1:622500-892813 GCA_036173005.1 Crenichthys baileyi
CAGCATTAGGGAAAGATAGGTTTTAAGTTGATTGATTTATTTCTTTTATAAAATTTTTTAAGTCTTGCTGTTTTTTTTAAGCTGTTACTGACCCCTGCAAAAGCATTATTAATTAAAGAAAGCATATAAAATTCTAGATTTATTGTGGACTCGCAATTATTTGAGTCACCTTATTTTTGGGGGGTTTTTTTTGGGGGTAAAAAGTCTTGTTTTGGTTTTCCAAAATGATTTTAGGAGGTTTTTATAGGTTGGCCCTTTAAACCCAAAAACTTGTTTAAAAAAAATTTTTGCCCTTTTTGGGGCTTGTGCCAAGCCACTAAAAATCAACCAATCCATATACCTTTTAAAGTTTTTAAAATAGGGATAATGAGCAGCCGTTAACAGAAGTGACTGTGAAGTGAGGAAGGTGAATAACTGCTGTGGGCTACTCAGTTGTCCCGGCCTACCAGTTGAAGGAAGGGCGAGACTTTTTGGATGAAGGCTGTTAGAGGGTTAGGCGTGTAATTTCCCGACACCAGCTTAAAACCAGATTTTCCCAGGGAAAAACCTGCCTTAGTACGACCATCCAGGTTTTAGGGAAGTCCGGGCCCCTTGGGATGGAGAGCTGGATTGAGCAATCCCCCTTAGAAATAGGAAAAGGGGGGGGGGGTTTTGCTCATCGGACAACGTAACCATCAGTTAAAGTACCCAAAACTGCAGTTATCGGCCCCCTTTTCCGTCTTTTGGTTTTTAAGGATGCCGTTCGGGCCTTAAAAAGGTGCTGCCCCAGACGTTCCAGTGAATCATGGACTCAGTACTGCAGGGCATAGTTTTTTGTTTGTTTTAATTTTGGATGATATCCTGTTGGCTAGGTCCTTCTGCCGAGGAAACACATGGTGCACCTCCAGGAGCTGTTTGTTGCAGCTCAGTGAGCATGGCGTGATCGGAAACCCGGGGCTAAATGCAAGTTCGGTCTGCCCTGCTGTTGAGTTTCTAGGGGAAAAAGGTGTCGCCTCAGGGAAAGGGTTTACACCTGCCCCCCAAAAGGGTTGAAGCGGTTTGGGTTTTTCCTCGTCCCCCCCTTCCCCGAAGCCCCTGCAGGAGTTTTTGGGGATGGTGTACTTTTATCATTCCATGAGCTGCTCACCTTATGCATCCATTGTACGAAGCACTTAAAGGTTAAAAAGGTGACCAGCAAATAGAGTGGACCCCCGACAGGTTACAGGCATTCGATGATGCCTGAGCACAGGGCACCAGTGGCGAATTTGCCAATCCTGGTGTTCTCTGGCAAATGCCAAGCGTCCTGCATGGTGTTGGGCTGTGAGCACAACCCCTATTCGTGGACGTCGGGCCCTCATACCATCCTCATGGAGTCAGTTTCTAACCGTTTGTGCAGACACATGCACATTTGTGGTCTGCTGGAGGTCATTTTGCAGGGCTCTGGCAGTGCTCCTCCTGTTCCTCCTTGCACAAAGGCGGAGGTAGCGGTTCTGCTGCTGGGTTGTTGCCCTCCTATGGCCTCCTCCACGTCTCATGGTGTACTGGCCTGATTCCTGGTAGCGCCTCCAGGCTCTGGACACTACGCTGACAGACACAGCAAACCTTCTTTCCACAGCTCGCATTGATGTATTTTCCTGGATGAGCTGCACTACCTTTGCCACTTGTGTGGGTTGTAGAGTCCATCTCATGCTACGATTGTGAAAGCACCACCAACATTCAAAAGTGACCAAAACATCAGCCAGAAAGCATAGGTACTGAGAAGTGGTCTGTGGTCCCCACCTGCAGAACCACTCCTTTATTGAGTGTGTCTTGCTAATCACCAAAAATTTCCCCCTGTTGTCTATTCCATTTGCACAGCAGAATGTGAAATTGATTGTCAATCAGTGTTGCTTCCTAAGTGGACAGTTTGATTTCACAGAAGTTTGATTTACTTGGAGTTATATTGTGTTGTTTATTGTGTTGTTCCCTTTATTTTATTGAGCAGTGTATTATTATGGTATAAGTGGTAAAAACAGCTATGAGTCATATTAATAAAGGTTATCCCTAACATCCCCCCTGATGAGGTGTCATTCAAAGGCACCTCACTAATTAGACCAGCTAGCCCCATAGGTACTGGGTAGATCTTGGACCATCTGCAACTGGCTAACCACCCCCCGAAACAATTATTCAACCCTGTATGTGTGCGCTAAACATATATATGACCAGGGAATCTCCTTCCAGATGTCACGTGGTTCCTCCCCTCTCCCAGGAGGAACGCCATCTCTCCGGTAGACCCCAGGTTTTGTCTAAGCAACAGGTGATACACCTAGAGGAGACAATTGTAACCCCATCAAACCTGTATGTATATGATAACAATGAAAGAAGGAAAGGACAACAGCCTGAAGCACAGCAGAAAATTCTATCTAACATCATGTGAATCTGTTAATGTAGACCCTAAGTGTTGATCATCTTTGTCCATCTTCACTCCCCCTCAGACTGGCATCCATCCCCAAATGTCCTTTGGCAGGTTCAGCTACCTAAAAGGTTAGTCTTACAATACACAGAGTTACCTGAAGCTACTGGAAAGACTTAAACCGAGTAGTAGTTGATTTAAACCCAACAATAATGAGCAGCAAAATTTGGCACATAGTGGCATAATTAAAAATCCAAAATAAAAACAAATCTAAATTATGATTAGAAAAACTTTAAGCCTCTTTAAAAAAAAAAAAATTTGTGGCCTTTTTTAAAAGCAGTATTCCTTTTTTCTATGACCGTATTGAAAAACTCCCATCTATCACATTTTTTCCAGTGGGAAGGGGGGTTAAAAATAGTTTTTTTTTTTTGAAAACCCCAAATTTCTTTTATCTGGCAATCTAAACCACTCCCAGCTCTGAGGGGTCCCAAGTCATGTACCCCAAATAAGCAAATTTTATGTTGGTTATTATGATTTTACTTCAAAATTGCGTGGTGCATTAGAAATTGCAGCCCCTTTTTAAAAAAAAAGGCAATTTTTTAGGGGGGGGCTGGCTCCCTGGTTAAAATTAGAGCTGGGGTACTTTAAAAGCACGATGTTAGAAAAATTTGGAGAGAAAATAGTGTTCTACACACCCTAGATGATTCTACTTTTAATCGGGGAAAAATAGCCTACTGTTGTATAAAAAAACACTTCCCCAAGCCAGAAACAGCCTCATTCTCATCATTAATAGAAGGAGAACAAGAATAATCCTAGGTTTTTTTTCTCTTTAGTACAGTTGCTAAAATTACACAGAGTCATAGCTCTGTTGAGCCATCCATTCCTTTAGCTCTCAGCAGTCATGACTATAGGGATTTTTTTTAAAAAAAAATTGATTCTATTTAAAAAAAAAATCTTTTTTGACATACTCCCGAAGATGATTACTGTTAGGTTTAAAATTAGTCAACTCAGAGGAACGACACAGAGTCTCTCTTTTTTTTGTGCAAGAGGTAGCTCACACTGCAGTGCAAATCTACAAAGTGTTGGCATCCTCTCTCTTTATTTATATATTGGGTTCACACACACAGTTCAACAGACAGTTCAGGCTTTTAAAGGGGGTTGTATTTTGTGGTTTTTGTGTGTGTCTGTGGTGTGTGGGGTCAGAAGGGTTAGGGTGCATGTGTTTTATTTTAAAACATAGAGGGAGTGGGGACTGGCCCCCAGCAGCCCCCGGATGTTGCTGATAGTAGCATAACTCACTCCTCTCCCTGGGAAGGAAGAATGAAAAACCCCAATATGTATATTATATTATGTGCCAATTATATTTTTTCAATATATATGAATTATGTCGTGGGGAAAAAATAAGCCTTTTTCATGTCATCATAGTACTTTTCCTCATTTCACTTCAAATAGCAACTTTTTCCAAATTTTTTTGCTATAAGGTCATTTTTTATGAAGTACAAAAATGAATACACTCAGGCATTGAAGAAATTTTCATTTACAACATATAATCATAGTCATCTGGTTTTTTGGGTCCAATGGGGGTTTTCCCCTGAATCAATGCTGCCATATGCGACTGTGACTGACTGAGTCACTATCCTTTTTTACCATACCCTTTGCAGCATGGAAAAAACATATTGACAAGATGCCTAGGTTGATCAGGAATACTGCTACAGCGAGTAAGAAAATCTTAACCCAATCCATCCCCTTCCCTTTGGAGCATCCAGTCTAACCAAGGGGAGCTGGGGGTCGGGTGGTCGTGTGTCATGACGTTTTGCAGGTTACGCAGGGTTTTTCAGTGCTCCTGTTATATCTGAGGAATGTAAAATTATCTGGAATATATGTGCAAAAAAGTTTGTTCAGCAAAACGCAAACGCCCCCCCTTGATACTGTTAGAATATCCAAAAGGGCCCTTTGGGTTTCTGAATTATCATGGCTCGCATAGCGTTCATTTTTTTTGTTTTGGCCCTTTTTCTATTATGGAGGTTTTTCAAAAACAGCCCTCATCCGGTAGCTTAAAGTTTTCACAACAGCATTAGTTTGCCCACACCTAGCCAAGGAAGGAGAGATAGTGTCACTTTATCTCCTTTTTGGCCAAAAGCTTAAAAAATTCATCCGGGGACATTAGTTCCCCCAGATAGGGTCGGTTTTTTTTTTCATTTCTATGTTCTCTCTTTAGCCTTTTGGGGGAAGGGGGGGTATCATTGTTACCTTACTGAGTATTTTTATAGTGTGGTTAAAATTGAAAAATTTGGGCAAACACCCCCCCATACCCAATTGGGGGTTGTATGAAATAAGCGTTATTCCCCCTAAAAACAAGCTAACCCCTCGACCCAAGTATGTTGTTTTGGTTGTTATTTCCCCCCTCGGGATCCATTTCCCTCAACCCACTGGTTGGTGTTTCCCACAAAAGAAGAATCATTTTTCTTTTTCTCACCCCAAACAACGTGGGGGAAATGTGTTTCCGTTGGCATGTGCTTCGAATGGGGTGGCTTTTCCCTTATTACTGATGTTGCAGAGGCTGCCATTCTCTTGGGGGGGTCACATGTGCAGTTACGTGGGTCACAGGGTATTGCAAGGAAAATTTTTTGTATTTCCTGGTTTTCGTTTGTTTTCTTATTTAACCCATTTGGATGCCTCCTCTTCTGTCAGGTTTTTTGACCGGGAACAATGAAATATGTACGCTTTGCCCCCACCCCAGAGTCCTATTGAAAAGGCCCTTTTTTTGTTTGGGGAAATTCCCTTTTCTCACATACACTGTGGGCCCCCGGGAATTAACTGGCATGATAAAAACCATACATAACAATCTGTTTTTTTGTGCTTTAGCTGTTTCATACACATAACGATACCTAATAGTTCTGCCCCCAGAAACAGATGTCTTCCTCCTTTCTTTAGGGGGTTTTGATGAGAGCCCTCCCCGGTGTTCCATTCCTTCTCGTGTGGTTTTTTGTGTATCCTGTGGGTTCCTGCCTTTAAAAGGAAAGGGGTTTCCCTGTCTACCAGAATTAGGCCCAGGCTTATCAGTCATGTCCCCACAGTTTTACAAAAAGCCATGCTAAGTTGGGGGCCCACAGGGGTCAGTTGGGGGCCCCCTTCTGTTCACCCGGTTGTGTGTTTGAGATGCTGGGCCCCTATGGGTTTTTCACCAGCCCCCCCCCCCCTTTGTACCCGGGCCCCCCTTTCCCCTGTTACCCCGTCGGTTGGTTTTTTGGCCCCCCCCCCTCCTGTAATGGTAATATTGGGCCCCTTACAGTGGCTCTTGTGAATCCAGGATGGTTTTTAGAGCTGTCGGGTGTGGTCAGGAGAACTCGGTATGGCCCTTTTCCCCAGGGGGGCCGCTCCAATCCTTTCTATGGAGTGTCTTAATCAGGACCCGGGGCCTCCAGGTCTCAGTTTTTCTGTGGAATAGGAGCAGAGATTATCGGCCAGACCACTGGGAACATCTGTACTTTCCCTTTTTTTGTTAACCCTTTTATTCATCCATTCAGCTAATGATTTTTTCCTGCTGTGCTTTTTTCCTATGTCATCCATTTATGATGGCAATGGAAAAAGGTCTTCCCCTACACTATTTCAAATGGAGTGAGACCAGTCTGATTTGGGAGTTATTCTCATCCATAATTTAACCCGGGATAGGCATTCGGGCCCCCCACGGCCCCCCCCTGTTTCCTCCCTCTTTTAAATTTTTTTTTTTGTTCCATTTGTTCGTTCAACCAAAACCAGCAGATTGTGGGTGGTAAGAACAATGTTTTTTTAACTGAAAACCCTAATGCTTTAGAGCACAGGTTCTATTACCCCTTTTTTTCTCATTATTTTGATCTTATGATTTGTGGTTAACCATATGTGGGGAAAAAAAATGTGTCACTAAACTCCACTGTGAGTGCATCACAGTGCTTTGCCGGGTATTTTTTCAAAAACCCATTCTGAAAATGCACTCTATGACCACTAAAACAATATTTCTTCCCCCCTGACCATGAAAACTCTATGAAATCCATGTGTATCATGTGAAAGGGATAAGTTGCTGCGGGAAACTGGCCTCTTTTGGGGTTCATGTTTCCGTGTGGATTATGTTTGCAGCAGATAATACATGATCTACAAAAGTTTTTTTCATAGTCAGAAAAAATTTATGGTGTGAAAATGTAGATTTACTAAGTGTATCATACCCGTTTGGACACATGGGAAAGTCCGTTGGTCACATGGGCCCCCCCCCCCGTCCTGTAAAAATTTTTTGGTAAAATGGTTTATTTTTCCAAAATGATTTTATGGACCCTCTATTTTTTTTTTTCAGCCAAGATTTAAAATTTGTAGCTGGTCCAAAATTGTTGTGAATCCTTTAGCACATCTGTATCTATAAAAAAGGGGATCTGACAAATTTTAGTGTTAGGGGAAAAGCTTCGAAAAGCTATTTTAGCAGAAATGTCAGCGAAAGTGTTTTCCCCTTTGTTTTTCCATGGTTTTCATCAGATTGATGCGCTTTACATTTACAAAGCGCTATCTTTTTTGGTAGCTGGATAGCTAACAGCAATGGGTTTTAACAGATTAAAAATTTGTGTCAATTCTGTTCCAAAAGATGATGTTTTTGAACCCTCTATTTTCCCATATTTTGGGGAAAATGGTGAACCGAACTGGAAAAATATTGGCTGTCTGTGTAGATGGTTAGCATTTTTCCTTCATGTAATTCACAGGCTCTGATGACAGCATACAGCTCTGCCAGTCTTTGCTGAACATGTATGGGGAGGGCCTGTGATTTTTAAATTTTAGTTTCAGTGGTTACAGCATAAACCCAACTCTATTTTTTCCCATATTCACTTTTGATGCCGGAATCCGTCCACAAAGATTTTTTGTGAGTTTTTCAGAGGGGTCTGAGAGATGTCTTGCCTGGGTTTGGGGGTTCTTCCTCAACCTCTGTTTTGCAGGAATGTGGTTTTTTTCCCATCTTTTGGGTGTTGGAATTTTAACGTGCTAGGGTTCAGGGGACCAAAATTTTGCAAAGTTAATTTTTGGGTTGTGGGAGTAGCAATGAGGTCCCCAAGGGGGGATAGCCTTGCATGTGTCAAAAAAGGAAGTGAGGTTTTTTAGCAATACAAGTGACACTGAATGAGGAACTTTCAGTGGGAAGTAGGTGGCACAGCACAATTTTCAGCTGTCTGCTTCACAGCTTCTGCTGCCGCGGTGCAAGCCTGTAAAAAAACTGGAAAATCCTGCTGCCACTGGGTCCAGGTTTTTTTAGAACCCCCAAAAATGCTAAAGGTCTGTCTTTGGAGCCCAAAATGGCTGGGGTTAATTTTACAGCTTTTCCCATAAACCCCCTTACATGCATCTACACAAAGTGTGAAAGGTGGCTATAATCCGGAGGTAAAGGTGACTGGGTTTTTTGAAGCGTTTTTTAGCTCCCTGGGGGAATGCTGCTTCTCCCTCCCCTTAGTCCATGTGATTTTGGTTTTATTATCATGTTTTTTGCCATAGATCATAGATTGCAAGGGTTGTACAATTGGCTGCATAGTCTGGTAGCCATTCTCTGCAAAAATTAACACAATCCCAGAAAGGAACATCATTTTGTTGTTTAAATCATGGTTTTTTGGGGGTTTTCCCGGCCAAGCTGTTTTTCTGCGGCTTAGGAGGGAGCGGCCCTGTTGTGAAAGCATATGTCCCAAATAAATCACCCTTTTTTTTTACAAAAAACTGCCAATTTTATCCCTAGGGGCTTTTTTGTCCTGTCCGGATAGAGATGTTTTTTTAGAACTTTTTATGGTAGCTTCCTCACAGTGTTTTTGAGGTTTCTGAAGCTATAAAAATATTTCCTACATACAACAAGACTTGGCTATGTTCAGGCACCTCACAGGTGCTCATGGGGAAATATCTTAATGCTTGCGTATATATGTGTGGGCTTTCGCTGAAACCCTTGTGGTAATCTGGTGTAAGTATATTTTTTTCCTTTAAACTGAAAACCCCCCCCAAATAAATGCTGTGACTCTTCATGCAATGGTACTGTAAAGAAAGCATTGCTAAGATCTACCACTGTGAAATATTTTTTTTCTGGGTTTTAATGAATGCCAGTAATGTATGTGGATTTGGGACGTCAGGAGCAGCATGCTCCAAATTTTCATTTATGGGGTCTGGGTTCCTGGACCATTCTCCACTTTTCTTTGCTGGCTTTAGCATCGGGGGCCCCCCTTAATATTCCTGATTTCAGCATGTCCTGTATTACTGGCTTAATACCTTCTTCCGCTTCTGGCTTCAAGGGGGGTATTTGGGCGAACTAGTGGTCGTTTTTTCTCTTTGCTTTCAGCTAGGCCCTATTTGTCATTTGGGCCTCATTTTATATTTGTCTTTGGATGGACTTTAAATGTCCACCCTAAAGTGAGTTTCCAGATTCCTGTGTTAGGAATCTAAATTTCAGTCAGAGCTTTTTGATGCCTCAAAATCCCCCCTTCAGCACGCTTTACAAAGTTTTTTGATTCTTTCCACTTGCCCCCCACGGGTTTAGTTAATGATAACTAGGTGTACTGCCTTTTAAACTGTTGAACCTTTTTTTTTCTTTTTTTCTGACAGTATAATTGAGGTGGAGGGTTTTCCCTGTTTTTGGGGGTCAACATACAGGGGCCTGTATGGTAAAACAGTCTGATTATTTTCTTGTGGAAAAACAGTGTCATACTGATAAATTGGCCCCCGGGTTACCTTTTATATCTCATGGTTTACATGGAGCTCAGTATCTGGATGGCCCGTTGCCTCCCGGGAAGTTTGTTTTTTTCTGGTTCTCCTCAGCAGTTCTCGAGCTGTTGGTGTGGGGCCTAGATCGAGGAAAACCAGTAATAAATGCGGCTGTGAGGAAATTCATTTAGGACTAGGGCCCCTTTGGTCCCCAAAAAACAGCTTTCATACCTTTTTCTGTGGGTTTACTATACTTTTAGCAACTTTTGCATAAGAATCTTCTTCCCAAAAAAGGTTTATGGGCATTTTGGACTTTTCAGAACGGGGGCCTGACAAGTAAGTTTTGTCTCAGGCTCTGTTATTGTTACTGGTGCACTTAGGTAATGTACCTCTGATGTGCCAGCTGCTGTTTTTAACATGCACCGTGGTGTTGGAATATTTTACTCCAGGGGGAGGTTCAGTTTAGCACAGTTCTGCATGCCCCCGTATCACACAAACAGCTATATCATTTGCCATTTATATTTTCGTTTTTTTTTGGCAAATTTTTGCATCCTAATAAGTGCTATAAGTTCCAGTGCTGCTTGGTATGTCAACTTCCTCCCTTTCACTACTGTTTTTTCTTGCTATGGGGGAGGAAATGGGGGCTTTTTTGTAGTTGTCAATTCCCGGGTAGAGTTGGGGGTTTTACACCCGCTTTTCATTACATTCTCTTGCCCCCCAAAAATGTCCGGGCTCATTTTACAGATCAGCAGGTTTTTATCTCTTTTGCGCCAGGGTTTTGTAAGTTTTTTCTACATTCTCTAGCATAATGCCCTATTTTTTTTTTCCCACACCCCAGGCACGCATTGCTTTTGTGTGGGGGGTTTTTTATTGTGGCCCCCTCCTCCCTCTTCCTCCACTACCTCTGAATCCTCCCCTTTTCCCCTTTTTCCTGTTCATCCCGAACGATGCCCCAATTTTTATTTAAGCCGTCTTGCCAATTTCCCAAATGTATCTGTCTTTTATTTTTGCTGTGTCTTATGGGCATGCGGTGCATACTCTAAGGCTTTGGGGTAACAGTTTCCTGTATTTTGATGAACCCCGTAATTGTTCATATTTTCCGTCTGAGTACAATCTTAAGGCCTTAAAAAAGAAAAGGCTCTCTTCAACTGCTGCTGATAGGCTCCTGCCCCTTTCTTCATCATTTTGGGTATAGCAAAAAGTTTGCTCTAAAAAACCACGTCTCATCCTATCCAAAAAACTTGGGTCTTCTTCATCCCCTTCTGTTTGCATGTTTGGGTTTTTACCATAATCTGCTGTCTGTATATAAACTCCCCACAATTCTTTCAAAGGGGTTAAAGGGAAGGCGTCCCCTTTAAATCTGGTGAATCATGTGCTAATGTGTCACCATTGTCATCGCATCCAGTGAAACCCCCCGTACTCTGCACCAGCGATGCCCAAAAACAGCTGGTAAAACACTGGAGCATTTCTCTGCCATTAAGATGGAAGCTTCCTCTGAGTTCTGTAAAAACGGGCCAAAAAAAAACCCCAACCCTTTCCTTTTAGGTGGGGTACCCTTTAGAACAGCCAGTTCTGTCTTCCTGTGTCCATTGGGGAATATTACTAGAATAGTTGGCGGCTTTCGGTGATTAGCGTCACCTACGTTTGGAAAATTTGCTACTTCAACTAGAGGAAATGTGTTTTTCCTCTAAATTTTTTTTTCCCAGATGGATGAAAAAATTTCTGTTTGTGAGCCATTAAGGCTTCGCCCCGGGGTATATGCTGGGGGAGTAGTAGTTTTTTATCTTTACTCCTAGTTCGCGCGGCTGTGCCCCCCAAAAATTAGGAGACCAGGATTCACTAGAAGAGCTCTGTTCTTCCCCTTTTTTAAAAAGGATTGCTTTAAATTTTTTTTTTTGCTTTTTTTTAAGGAGTTTTTGGAACTGCTACAAGCTCCTTCCATCTCTTGGGCCCAAATTTGCTGTCCTTGCAGCTGCCTGCAAAGGCAGGGGGACTGCGCCCCTCCCGCTTTAGGTGCGGCCCCAAATGTTTCCTCATGTGGGCGCACCAAAAACGGCAGCTGTCAGCTTCTCCTTTCGCTTCTCCTTTTTTATCTTTCCTTTTAATTGTCTCTTAAACCTACTTTGTTCCAGCCATTTGTCTGAGAATTTATACTCGACCTTGTCTCTGTTTCTTTTTAGTTTGGGTTTCCGGGCTTTATTATTTTCCCTTTTAAATCTCCTTGTAATTTTAAAAACCCCTTTAGTATCTAGTTTACCCCAAAAAAACCCCATGTTTTTTATTCCATTTATGACAGATCATACCTGCCCCCTTCTACATAGTTTTCCATAAAATTTTCATCCCTTCTAAACTAATTTGTTTACTTTTTTGTTTTCCCATGATGTTTAATTTTAGTTTCCCAAATACTATAAATGTCCCAGATTAGAAGTTAAATTGGCATGAGATTCAAGGGGAGAGGACATTAAAACACGCCCTTCTAGTGCGACTAATCCCCAGCGGTGTTAAATTTTCTGGGATTAAACCCGACCTTTTCTCCAAGAATCACCAATATGTCTTTCTGGGCAAAGAAAAAAAACACAGGAGCCAGCAGAAAATTGCTATGATTTTCCAAAATGCTTAGTCCTCCCCCAAACCCCACACAACAGCATCCACACAGTTAGTTTTTACCATATTCATGTCCTTTCAGCAATTTTTGTATGGTCCGACCTAGCTTATTTTAAGACTTTACACTTAATTTTATTTATTTCCCTTTTACGACGGAACTTACCCAAACCAAAATTATCCATTTTTCCCCTTACGGCGGAAACTACCTAGTTTTTTTTGGATCCCCTTACGACGGGATCCTACCTAATTTATCGCTATTCCCTTCCCGGCGGAATTATACCTATCCAAATTTGCTGTCTCCATACGGCGAGACACTACCTACGAACGTTTTTAATACTTATTAAAAAACACAATTTCTCACCTCTGAGCTGACTTCAGTGACTTTTTCGGACCCCCAAGAGTCACCCAGGCGTCGAGTGAAGCAATAATCTACCGGCCCGATGCGAATTCAACCCACCGGGTTTTGGACCACCGTCCTGCGGCAGACCCCCCAGTTGCGCTTCCCGGCGTCAGGTGATCCCCGGGATCCTCAGGTCACTGTAAAAAAATTTATAAAAGTTAAGATTACAATCTCCGGCCCCAAAGGACCAATTTTAATTTTTAGGTATTAATTAGTCAACTCAGAGGAACGACACAGAGTCTCTCTTTATCTTGCGCAAAAGGTAGCTCACACTGCAGTGCAAAATCTACAAAGTGTTGGCATCCTCTTTTTTAATTTATATATGTGGTTTAACCACACACAGTTTTAAAGACAGTTCAGGCATTTATGGGGGTATGTGTGTCTGTGTTTGTCATTGTGTGTGGGGGGGTCAGAAGGGTTAGGGTGCATGGTTTTTATTTTTAAACAGAGAGGGGGAGTGGGGGACTGGTACAAGCAGCCCCCCAGATGTACTGATGGTAGAATAACTCACTCCTCTCCCCCCATCCCCCTTTATGTGGCATGTGGGAAGGAAGAATACTTTTTTAACAGACATGAGTGATAAAACAATACAAAAGTTTTCAAACCCCCAAAATTACTTAATCCTCAGCAAGTGACACAACATTGGAAGTAACTGTAGAACCTGATCTGTGTTTGGGGACTGTTTTTTAGATCCTGTGGAGCTTTCTTGAATTTTTCAGAAATATTAGCTTCATCTAAACCTTCAACTTGTATTTTAGACCCCAAACCGACCAATTATTTAAGGAAGGGGGTTGTTCCCTTTTGATTACCAAAACCCCTAGATATGATTAAAATCTATCCTTAGTAAATGGATCAGAACCAAAGCTTTTAAGGTAGCTGTAATTAAAACCTTTTGCTTAAGAAACCTTCGCTTGATCGAGATGACTTAATAAATTAAACAGACCTATATCCAATCTTCCATTTTTATCTAAAAAACCTTAAAAATAGCTGCTAATCAAATGTGTGAGCATTTTACACAGCAATGACCTGTTTTTTTGAAGATTTTTTTAGTCAGGTTTCAGAGCTTCATCATAGCACTGAAAAAAAGGGCTCTGCTGAAAGTCACAAATTTTTGATATTCTTATGGCCTCAGATAATGGACTTTTGGGTCTGTACTGGGGTTCTGTTAGATCTCAGTGCTGCATTTGATACAGTCGATCATAATATTCTCTTAGAAAGGCTGGAATATGCTGTAGGGATCAGGGGAACAGCGCTAGCCTGGTTTAAATCTTATTTGTCTGTCAGATTCCAGTTTGTTCATGTAAATGATAAATCATCTTTAAACCCCAGGGTTAATTGTGGAGTACCACAGGGTTCAGTACTTGGGCCAATTCTCTTTACTATATACAGGGGTTGGACAATGAAACTGAAACACCTGGTTTTAGACCACAATAATTTATTAGTATGGTGAAGGGCCTCCTTTTGCGGCCAATACAGCGTCAATTCGTCTTGGGAAGTTCTGCACAGTAGTAAGAGGGATTTTAAGCCATTCTTCTTGCAGGATAGTGTCCAGGTCACTACGTGATACTGGTGGAGGAAAACGTTTCCTGACTCGCTCCTCCAAAACACCCCAAAGTGGCTCAATAATATTTAGATCTGGTGACTGTGCAGGCCATGGGAGATGTTCAACTTCACTTTCATGTTCATTAAACCAATTTTTCACCAGTCTTGCTGTGTGTATTGGTGCATTGTCATCCTGATACACGGCACCGCCTGCAGGATACAATGTTTGAACCATTGGATGCACATGGTCCTCGAGAATGGTTCGGTAGTCCTTGGCAGTGACGCGCCCATCTAGCACAAGTATTGGGCCAAGGGAATGCCATGATATGGCAGCCCAGACCATCACTGATCCACCCCCATGCTTCATTCTGGGCATGAAACAGTCTGGGTGGTACGCTCCTTTGGGGCTTCTCCACACCGTAACTCTCCCGGGTGTGGGGAAAGCATTAAAGGTGGACTCATCAGAGAACAACACATGTTTCACATTGTCCACAGCCCAAGATTTGCGCTCCTTGCACCATTGAAACCGACGTTTGGCATTGGCATGAGTGACCAAAGGTTTGGCTATAGCAGCCCGGCCGTGTAGATTGACCCTGTGGAGCTCCCGACGGACAGTTCTGGTGGAAACAGGAGAGTTGAGGTGCACATTTAATTCTGCCGTGATTTGGGCAGCCGTGGTTTTATGTTTTTTGGATACAATCCGGGTTAGCACCAGAACATCCCTTTCAGACAGCTTCCTCTTGTGTCCACAGTTAATCCTGTTGGATGTGGCTCGTCCTTCTTGGTGGTCTGCTGACATTACCCTGGATACCGTGGCTCTTGATACATCACAAAGACTTGCTGTCTTGGTCACAGATGCGCCATCAAGACGTGCACCAACAATTTGTCCTCTTTTGAACTCTGGTATGTCACCCATAATGTTGTGTGCATTTCAATATTTTGAGCAAAACTGTGCTCTTACCCTGCTAATTGAACCTTCACACTCTGCTCTTACTGGTGCAATGTGCAATCAATGAAGACTGGCTACCAGGCTGGTCCAATTTAGCCATGAAACCTCCCACACTAAAATGACAGGTGTTTCAGTTTCATTGTCCAACCCCTGTATATATATATTTATATGTATACACTTCTTAAAAAAATAAAGGGAACACTCAAATAACACATCCCAGATCTGAATGAATGAAATATTCTCATTGAATACTTTGTTCTGCACAAAGTTTAATGTGCTGACAACAAAATCACACAAAAACCATCAATGGAAATCAAATTTATTAACCAATGGAGGCCTGGATTTTGAGTCACACACACAATTAAAGTGGAAAAACACACTACAGGCTGATCCAAATTTGATGTAATGTCCTTAAAACAAGTCAAAATGAGGCTCAGTATTGTGTGTGGCCTCCACATGCCTGTACGACCTCCCTACAACGCCTGGGCATGCTCCTGATGAGATGGCGGATGGTCTCCTGAGGGACCTCCTCCCAGACCTGGACTAAAGCATCCGCCAACTCCTGGACAGTCTGTGGTGCAACGTGACGTTGGTGTGGATGGAACGAGACATGATGTCCCAGATGTGCTCAATCGGATTTAGGTCTGGGGAACGGGCGGGCCAGTCCATAGCTTCAATGTCTTCATCTTGCAGGAACTGCTGACACACTCCAGCCACATGAGGTCTAGCATTGTCCTGCATTAGGAGGAACCCAGGGCCAACCGCACCAGAATATGGTCTCACAAGGGGTCTGAGGATCTCATCTCGGTACGTAATGGCAGTCAGGCTACCTCTGGCGAGCACAAAGAAATGCCCCCCCACACCATTACTGACCCACTGGCAAACCGGTCATGCTGAAGGATGTTGCAGGCAGCAGATCGCTCTCCACGGTGTCTCCAGACTCTGTCACGTCTGTCACATGTAATCATTGTGAACCTGCTTTCATCTGTGAAGAGCACAGGGCGTCAGTGGCGATTAGTGATTAAAGATTAGACGACAGACTAAGGTTTTCAATAAAGAACTTAGGTAGTAAACACAGCCCTGCATCTGTAGTGTCCAGTCCTGCGGTGTGAGCTATTGCTTCCAATATCTCACCATCAGTAAGAAATAAGCACTGATAATGACATATATTACCGAATTTAATTGAAGCAAATGGACTGCAGAGTGAATCAGGACATAAGGACAGACAAAAAATAATGTTAGGCTACACAACCTTTGAAAATAAAAACCACCAGATACTTCTTTTTTCTTTAAAATAAAACACTTGCTATTCTGTTTTTAACGTCAAGTTCACCTTCACCTTTAATTTTATTAAATAGCTGCAGTTACCGTCTGTGTCCAGTAGAGGGCAATAATAACCGTTCTGCTCTGATAAAGAGTTTTATTTATTCCTCCATGGTTATTTCCTGAGGTAAATGTAGATTTGAGGCTTCTTAAAATGAAAAATGAGTGGAATTTAAATGAAATAAGAATAAAGACTGATGAATATTTAAAAAAACTCATATTATAATCACCTTAAAATATATTCTGATGGTTCTAAGAATTTAAAAGGATGTGTGGGAATAGGAATACATATACCAGAGTTTAAAAAATATATTTCTAAAAGATTATCAAATGAATTATCTGTTTTCACAGCAGAAATGGTGGCAGTTATATTAAGCTTACAGTGGGTGGAGGAGGTTAGACCGGACAGGGTGGTGGTCTGCACAGATTCCAAAGCAGTTTTAGAAAGTATTCAGGGAGAAGGAAATGATAGGAAAGATTTAGTATTAGAAATTCAGCACAGTCTATTTAGATTATACAGGGGTGGCATTGATATTTGGTTTTGTTGGGTACCAGCACATGAAGGTGTAAAAGGCAATGAAAATGCAGATAAATTAGCAAAAGGGTGTTAAAGGGAGCAATAACAATTACAATTCCTTTTGGGAAAGGGGAAGGGAAATCACTTATTAAGAGAAAAGAAATGGAAAAATGGCAAAAAAGGTGGAATGAAGATAAGAAAGGAAGAAGATTATATAAAGTACAAAAGTCAGTACAAATTAAAAATATTAATGAGAGAAACAGAAGGGAAGAAATAATAATGATCAGATTAAGAGTAGGTCATACCTATTTAAATGACATTCTATATTTAATAGGGAGGAAAAATAATGATAAATGTGAAAGATGTGGAGAGAAAGAAAATGTAGAACATGTATTGATGAACTGTAAGACATATGAACCTGAAAGGGAGAAATTGAGAAGAATGGTTAAAAGGACAGGACAAGAATGGAGTCTTAAAGGAATATTGGGAAATGAAGGAAACATAATGGATATTTACAGATTAAGGAAAGCATTATTTATTTATCTTCAGAATACAAAATTAAAAAATAGAATTTAATAGATGTAAAGTAGTGTTGCTACACACTCATGTACAGTAGGTGGCGGTATGCACCTTAAAGTTGCTTGCGATCCGCCAATAATAGAAAGAAAGAAAGAAAGAAAGAAAAGAGTTTTATTTTGCGGCTCCGCAGCTAAAACATCAACATTATTCTGACTGTTTCCATGATAATTTAACATTTCATGAATATTTTCCCAACTTTAAAGTAGAAGCTCAGCATCTTAGCGTTTAAACCAAAGTTGTAGAGCTTAGTTTCATCTGTCTGTTGGAGCTGAACCTCTGCTTTGAGTTTAGGAGCCACAGCTCCTCTGAAGCTGCTGCTGCTGCAGTCTGTTAGCATCGGTAGCTCCGCTCTGAGTCTCTGTGGAGCTGTTTACAACTCTGTGGAGCTGCTTCTAATTCACAATTACTGAGAAAACATTGATTTTATGTTAACGGAGGCAGAATAGTTAAGAAATAAGAGTGAAAGGACCAAAAGTCAACATTGGCTTCATTAGCCAATCAGCATCTGCTAATTCAGACTCCTATCCTCTAGTAAACACTACAACCAAATCAAATTACAGCATGTTTCTATCCTGACTGTATTAAACCCTGCAGTGAATCTTATTCGTGTTTAACCACAGTAATTTAAGCAAATTTTATCTGACTTCATAAAAGTAAAAATTATTACAAAGAAAGATAAAAAACACATCCAACAGTTGATAAGAGGTATATCTGTAGTCACAACACATCACCACCAGAGGGCAGTGACCAGTCATAATCAAACATAAAACAGTTAATCTTCATATTTTTCACTAAATACTTTCTGAAAAAAATCTATATTCATTCATTCATTCATTCATTCATTATCTTCCGCTTATTCCATAGTGGGTCACGGGGAAGCTGGTGCCTATTTCCAGCAGTCTACGGGTGAGAAGCAGGGTACACCCTGGACAGGTCGGTAGTCCATTACAGGGCTGATTATTAATTATTTTAGGCCTAAACTCGGTCTTGATACCGCCCTCCTGTGGTCGCAGACTGTAATTACACACTACAATCCTTTTAGAGTAGTTTAATAATGAATTTGATTGATGATAAAAATATGAGCGACTGTGAACTGAATAACAGATGCTGCTGTTCAACATCAGCTTGTAGATCTGCAGCTGCTGATGATCAGAGTTTGTGTGTAAAACAGGGAGCAGAAGAGAAGATCAGCTTCAGAGCTAAAAACCTCCTCCAAGGTGTCTCAACCTGCTGCTGGAGTCTGTTAGCATCGGTAGCTCCGCTCTGAGTCTCTGTGGAGCTGCTTCTAATTCACTACAACAGAGAAAATGATGATTTTTGTAGTAAAGGAGGCAGAAGAGTTGGGAAGAAACACATGAAGCACCAGTAAATCAATACAAGGTCTAGATTTGCTAATCAACAGCTGGAAACCAGCTAGCTGCTAAATGAAACATATGCCCTCTAGTGGACACAGAGAGTCATGTATCAAATAAATCAATAAATCAATCTGTCTTCAACTTTAATGGAGAAATGACTAATTATTTTTTGTAAATAAACATTTAACTTCATAGCCACGTGTTTCAGCACATGAATTTATTTCTCTCTCCAAATCAAAATTATTCAGCAAAACTTAAACCGCAATAGAAAGGTGATTGGTCTGCAGCTGACTTCCTGTGCAGGTCAACCAATCAGATGTCAGGATTTGTATAATGAGTCGCAACAGCAATTTAAGTTATATTACGATGCCCTCCAGCACCAGAAGATATAAAATCATACATTTATATTTTTGATTCAGAATTTAATTAGATTTACCAAATAAATTACATTATTATATTTTATAAATAATTCATTGAGACTTTTAAGATATATTGAAACATATATACATATATTTTATATTTATATTTTATTCAAATAATCAGATATAACAACATGCCTTCAAATGACATTCATTGGAAATGCTATTTAAATAAACTGAAATAAAAAGCTAGCTGCTGTGTTACAGACTTCTCTGTATTAACAGGATGTTTCTGTTCAGGCTGAATTAAACCCTGCAGTGAATCTTTTTTGTGTTACAACAGTAATTGAAGCTGATTTTATTTAACTAATAAACGTTTAAATTACAACAAAGAAAGATAAACAATACATCTGACTGAACAATTAATATTAATAATGGTGATTACAATATCTCACCGTGATTGGGAAACGGTGTTTAGACGAAAATTCATCAGGCTTCAACCTCGTTCCGACTCCCTTATCTCCTCAGGCCTCCACTCCACCACCAGTATCAGGATCCGGGGGGAAGACGTCTCTAATTCTAACCCTAAGATGTTCATTCAAGCTCATGTCTTAATCAGCATTCATGTCTTCCACCGGGGTCCGAGCGCCAAAAGAAAACAAACACCAGCTGATAAACTTCTCTAATTGCCATCTCTGTGTTTCTCTCATTTGTGAGTCTTTTCAGGTTGAAATTAGTATTTATTATTATTGCTTATAATAAAACAGTGATCACTCATTTTGACATTTATGCCTATTAGTTTTCACCTCAATAAGCTAAAAAATATATAACAAAAATCGATATAATGTCCCGCTGATAGAAACTGCTGTAAAAACAAAACAAACAAAAAAAAACTGAACAGACTGAATGAATTATCCTGGAAATAAAAATCTACATATACATATTTCAGACCACAAGGTGTCAAACAGGTGTATAGAAATAGAAAAATAATTCATCATACTTCAGTTAGTTTTAAAGTTGTAAGATAGGTTTCTTTATATTGTTTATTTAAGTTTATTTATAGTAAAAATTATCATGACAAAAGAATCTGAGTCTAATTAAGAAAATAATACATTCCTGGAAATTTCTCAATATATGTTGTCACAGAATCGCCTCAGTAAAGAGTTTAATTGCTGCTTTCTGACTAAAAGTATATTGTTTAAGGGAGAAAACAATTTTAACTTAAAGCTCCCTTTATTCGACTAATAACCGAGGGGAGTAATTACTCGTTATTATTTATTTAATGTGAAAGGACGCACCGGAAGTGAACGTTGTATGTAAATTCTTTACCTTGATTAATAAGCTGCAGTTACCGTCTGTGTCCAGTAGAGGGCAATAAAAACCGTCCAGTTCTGCAGTCTGTTAGCATCGGTAGCTCCGCTCTGAGTCTCTGTGGAGCTGTTTTCAACTCTGTGGAGCTGCTTTTAATTCACAATTACTGAGAAAACCTTTAAAAGAACGCGGGGAAAAGAATCTGTGTTCCCCTTTTCTGACGGGGCCCTTTAAAACTCGCTGATCTGAAGCTGGAAACCAGTTAGCTACAGCGCTACAAACCTTTTTTATTGACCAAAACAGCAAAACAGACAAAACATTGATAGAGAAAAAACACAAAATTTAAGACATCAACATCTTCACATTTACAGATTTTTCTCTATCAGACATCTTAAATATTCCTCCTTAACTAATTGGGACAAAATTAGGACAAAACTAATAAGAGGAGAAAGAAATTCTCTACATCAAGAACAAGATACTTGCTAACATCAGACCTGATGGAGAGAATTAACATTTCTAATAGTTGCATTTTACAGCAAACTGGTCAAACAAAAATATCTTCACAAAAATTAAATAAATATGTTAAAATAGGTTTATAACAAATTAAATTCTGCTATGAAAGATAAATGTTTGATTGCAAGGGCTGAATTCATTTATTTAAAGATTTATAAAATAACAAAAACTCATTTTTTGACGTCTTCCCAGTTGGTGAAGATTTTATGAAAAAACATTTATGAATATAAAATCTGTCAAACTAAATAATATTATTGATCAAATATTCCCTTTTTCCCTTTATGAAATTTTTTTTCCCATTTTTTGAGCCTTTCCAGGAAATCAAATCTATTTCAGAGACTCAGAGACCAACCATTTTGGTTTTTTTCCCATAAATTAGAGCAACCTCACACTCAGAAAACAAATGTTCTGCTGATTCCAGAGATATTTACAAAAATAACATTTCTCACTTTCAAATCTGAATATTTTTAATAAATTCCTGTCAAGGGTAAATTTTATTAACAATTTTGAAATGGATTTATTTTAATTTAGGATGAATTTCAAAAATGTATTTCTAATTGATGGAATTTCATGTTTATTAAAGTTTTTAAATAATATGTTATTCTAGAGAACCCAGAATAGATCTCATCAATTAAAAGTTTTCATTAAATCAAGTTATTCCATTTTTCTCCATAGTTTTAAACATTAATTATTGCTTTATGTAAATGAGGAGTTGGAGTCTGATCTGAGTTATTTCTGATTAGATTAATCATGACAGTTGGAATATTATCAACCACATTACTGTAATCCTCAGGGGAACAGACTATTTTATATTTATTACTAAATTCCTCTTTATTATTGATCAAAATTAAACAAGGCCAAAATGGTTTTTTCCATCCATTCTTCCATGAATATTGATTTTCTTCTACTTAGAATCATCCTGTTCCACAACGGGACATTATGCCACTAAAGTCATTTTGGGGAATCATTTCCAGTAAAACAGGACCTGTTGATGGAAGCAGAGAGCTTCATGGGGAATTAAAAACCTCAAAGTCTCATTTCAGAGGAAATCTCTGCCTCCTAATGAGTTAAATAAAATGTGGGTAAGTAAAAGCACATGTCCTCGCTACACCTTAGAAACGACTGAAGCCATCTTAGCTTTAGTCTCCTTTCATTGTTTCAGAGTCAGTCGTTTTAAAACCCCTTCCTCAGAACTTTTCATCATGTCTCTTTTCTCATATAATGATGTTTTTTTTCCCCCCAATAAAATTAAAATACGAGGGTTTTATTTCTTTTTAGTGTTTTTAGAAAGGGGTGGAAAATAAGTGGGGTAAATTAATCTGGAGATTCATTCGGTTTTTTGTCAATAACGATCTTCCAAAAAAAGTGAGTCCTTTTCAACCAATTATTAAGAATCTTCTGGTTTTTTTCATTTGGTTTTCCGGGATCTTCTTACTGCTACCAAGCGTCTGAATCCTTGGATATTCCTTTTCCCTGAGTAACAAACCTCCTTCTTCACTGGGATTTTTATACAACATATTTTCCCAAAAACTATGATGAAGACTTAAAAGTTCCCACTTTTTTCGATGAAGAAACAGGCCTGAACCCGGGAGAAAAAACTTCCCCCACCTGAAGGGGCGACAGGTATTTGTTCCTTTTTGATTAAAAAACAATGTCGAGTCATCCGCTAATTGACCAAAACTAGTTTTTGTCCATCTATAGTAAAGCCTTCAGTTTTGAGGTTTTAACAGGATGGACAGCAGCTCTGCCACAGGAAAAATAACAGGGGAATAAACTTCACCCGGTCTCCTGCCTCTTCCTATATTGAATCTTGTAGCTTCAGGAAGGGAAAAACAGCTGTTTATATCTGTGGCAGCATCCTAATTAGATCCGAAAATATTCTCCAAAAACCCAAAATTTTTGAAGGTTTTAAAAATGAAAGGATTTTAAACTGAATAAAAGCTTCATGAAAGTCCAGAAATAAGATCTAAGCATCGTCCTCAACTAGATGACTGTAATCTAGAAGATCTGAGACCAATCTGATATTATTATCAAATCTTCCTTTCATCAATCCTGATTGGGAGTTACTTCTAATAGCTGAGAGCCTGATTAAAACCTAGAAGCCAGAGTCATAGTAAGAAGTTTATAGTCTGTATTGAGAAGAGTAACAGGCCTAAATTAGTTTACATATTTTTTATCTTTTTCCAGTTTAGGAATTATTTATTTTGCTTGTTTATTGTTGTCATCAGTTCCTTTTTTTACAAAAAACTTTCTTTAACTGCATAAAAATATTAAACCTTTTTTTTCTTCCTGACCTGCTTGTAGGAACTAGCAGTTAACCCGTCTGGACCAGGAGAAACCATCAGAACCATCAGATGCATTTTGAGAAGAACATCTGATTCTGCTCTTTTAAACTTTTTTCAGAGGTTTTTGAATCTTCATCAGTTTTCGGGATCTCGTCTTCTATCTGAAACCAACTTTTGAACGCTGTTCACTATAAGAAGGGAATAAATGTTACTCTAGAAAATTATAGATTTCTTTAGATATTTTTTGTGTTAGTACATTCCTCCCCATTTAATCAAAAACAAAAAATTACTTTTTTTCTGTCTTCGTTTTTTTCCACCGGGAAAAAAGGAGGAATTTTTTCCCATCTTCTGTCCACTCGGCCCTTTATGACAAATGCTCCTTGGCTTCATTAAGGGAAATCTGGTCTAATTGAGTCTGTAGATCAGAGATTTCTATCTTGTCGTCTTCTGATCAATTCAGTTTAGAGGAAAATCGATCAATGTTTTTTAAACCCAAACTGTTTTTCCTTCTCCCTTTTATCCAATTCTAGTCTTTTAATAAAGATAATTCCCATTTTCATTTTGGGAAAGGTATTGTTTTTTATTAAAAAAATTTTGGATCAACTCTTTAATTTTTCCAGCCATATTTTTCATTATTTAAGAGGATGATTGAACTTCCAATAATCCTGGTTTCTTCTGGAGAGTCTGATTAGAAAAGGTCCAGCTTGTTCTACAGTGATCTCTTAGGGGGCTTCTAGAAATATTAGTATTAACATTGAACTGCATCATGGGGGCAGAGACGAACCAATAATCAGTTCTAGATTTAGGTTTTCATCAGGTTTGATCCCAGTAAACTGTCTTATGTCAGGGTTACTGACTCTCCACACATCCAACAAACCATTGCTGTTAGAAAGTTTCCCAAAAACTGGGGTTTGATGACTCTGTGAAAACTCTGAGGGCATCTATCCATGCATTCATCTGGAAATTATTAAAATCACCACCAACTACCACTAGATCCCTAAAATATGTTGTTTTCATCTCTTCTATAAAATTTGTAATTTGCTGAAACCCCAAGTTTGTTTCTAGGTTCGTTGTTGTTTCCATAACATTGATCCAAAAAAAAAAGGCTTCTTCTATTTCCAGACTCAGGCGACCCAGTACCCTTTAACCCTTCCTTTCTGGAACAACTTCATCAGGAAAATTAGGAAAAAAAATCGCTGCTCCTGCCGAGCGACTGGATCCATGACTGAATTTTTAAAATTTAGTCTCCTCATTGCTGGGGGCAAAGTTTAACCTCAGACTCATCAAAAGGTTTTTGTAGGGTTCTTGGTGCTCTTCATCTGGGTTTGGTGAGTTTTCCCCTAAAACGTTTTCCAAAATTGGAGATTCAACACTTCCATAGAAAACACTGGGACGCTGCTCGCAGCTTTTAAAAAATGTGACGCTCCGCTCGCCTACCCCCCTCGGGGCTACAAGTGGTAAATACAGCTAATATAAAACTAGAACAATTTTTAAACACGCTTCCTGTGAGTTTTTTTTTCAAAATAAAGCACCAGGAGCAATAATACTGCTGTCGTTTTGAAGCAGCTTAACTAGAAGATAGGAGGAAAGCCAACAGTCTTCATAAATTAAATGGTTCACATGTTTTATTCAAACATCATTAGTCTGAATGATGATAATTCTGATTCTGCTCTGAAACTGATAAATGCTTTTAATAATATTAATAAACTGGAGATTCATAATTAAACAGAACGGCTTTAGGGTTCTTTGTTGATCTGAAAAAATTAAAGGGAAACTGCAGAGTATTAAAAAAAAGGTGCATTTTACAATGTTTATAAATGTCAACTGCATAGAAAAAAAACAAAAAAAAACCCTTTGTCTAAAATAAATTAGAACTAGTTCTAAATACCATTCAGAAACTTTGACCAAAACCCCAGGGTCTGCTAGGCAGCTGAAGATGAAGATAGATTTTTTTTTCAGCATCACAGTGAGTCTAAATTTTCATTTAAAATCATCAAATGAATCAGTTCATCAGAAAGTTGGAATGACCTAGTCAAAGTCCAGAACTAAATTTTTTAGGGTCGTCCAAAAAAGGGCTGTGGACAAGAGATGTTCTCCCAGTCTGATAGATGTGAAAAATTTAGCAAGGCTGAGGAGCAAATCTCAAAAAATTAGTTTTTTTATTGAAATTTACGAGATACTCGCTACATTATATGTGGAAAAATTTAAATTTATCATCGTCTCATTTCCCAAAAGCCAACATAAAAAAAACCCGGTATTTTAAAACGGTGTGGGGACTTGAGGGTCACTGTAGAGGTCAGGTTTTTTTTTTTATTAAACTAGATGTTTTGGACAAAACCCTTGAGCTGAAAAACCTGGAATCAAGTTTTTGTTTTTTTTAATTACGTAATTTAAAAACAAATTGTGTTCATTAATTTCACATTTTACACAATTAAAAAAGTATAATTTATACTATAGTATTTATTTAAACACAGTGGGGCCTTTCTCAGTTTTCTCTTTGATCCATTCTAAGACTTTTTTTTTCTGCTTTGTTAAGCAGCATTTCTTTTTTTTGGTCTAAAAAACTAGATTTACCATTAATCACTGGGAATGAGTTTAGAGTTGGGGGGGTTTTGTGGGGAGGGGGGATCTTTGGGTTTTATCTGCTAATCGGCCACTAGATGGCGCTGGATTTTATTGTACTCACTGCATCTTTAAGGTATATTTTGTTTTTCACCAATATTTTTCTAACTAGACATTAACAAACTGTGTTGTAGTGAAGACGTTGTTACGCAGCAAATAAATCTCATTTATTTCATATCTGTGAAATTCTTTAAAAATGTTAATTTTACACAAAAATAATAATTTTTCCTGAACAGCAGCGTCATAATGGTACAAAACTAAGGTGTTTTTCTGGTTTCAACATGTTTGTCTCCAGGTTAAAGTTTATTCCAGATTGTTTGCTGGCAGATAGAAACCAAAGAGGCAGGTTAGATATAAATCACATTTCCCTTCACTCTGTAGGCGTGTGATGAGCACCGACGTCTTATTTATAACGTTGTTTATTCCACAGGATCTTTATGTGTGTTGTATATTTAACCCCTTCACAACACTTGTGTTTGCTGAGGTTATTATTTACAGTTTTACCCACTTTGGGCCGACCTTGTAGAGAAACAGTAACAGAACATTTATGGAGACACATTTCATGATTTTAGCCTCTCATTTGAGGTTTTTGGTACAGAACTCTTACTCGTACTCGTCGTACTCGTCGTCTTCCGCTTATCCGGAACCGGGTCGCGGGGGCAGCAGACTCAGCAGAGACACCCAGACGTCCCTCTCCCCAGACACCCCCTCCAGCTCCTCCGGGGGGAGCCCAAGGCGTTCCCAGGCCAGCCGAGAGACATAGTCCCTCCAGCGTGTCCTGGGCCATCCCCTGGGCCTCCTCCCGGTGGGATGTACCTGGAACACCTCCCGAGGAAGGCGTCCAGGAGGCATCCGGTATAGATGCCTGAGCCACCTCAACTGGCTCCTCTCGATGTGGAGGAGCAGCAGCTCTACTCCGAGCCCCTCCCGGATGGCCGAGCTCCTCACCCTATCTCTAAGGGAGTGCCCGGCCACCCTACGGAGGAAGCTCATTTCAGCCGCTTGTATCCGGGATCTCGTTCTTTCGGTCATGACCCAAAGTTCATGGCCATAGGTGAGGGTAGGAACGTAGACCGACCGGTAAATTGAGAACTTCGGCTCAGCTCTCTCCTCAACACTATGGACCGGCACAGCCCCCCCATTACTGCAGCAGCCGCACCGATCCGTCTGTCGATCTCCCGCTCCATTCTTCCCTCACTCGTGAAAGGGAAGAATGTGTTTAATTAAAATAAACACTTGTCAAGTTGTTTTAGAAACTATTTAACATTTTTACTCCACAAGACCCAACTGACACTTATAATCTGGTTCCATAATGGTTAAATTTAATAATATTTTTTTTTCACTTTCAGCTGCTTCATACCAATAATCATTTACTATAAGTTTTTATTTATTTAGTATTTTTCCATGTTTTGTCATGAGAACCTCAAATTTTTTTCATATGAAAAAAACAAAATTTTTAATATCTTCCAGCCTTTAAACTGAGATGAAAAACTAGTATACAACAAGATGGTGCAGTTTGGGCACAAAGGTCCCTCAAAGGTTAAACAGGCTTACATTATCATTGTACTGGAGTTAAATGTCACAGCATAAACTTCCTGCTCCAGAAGTAACATGTTTCCTGAAAACAGTGACTAGAATTTAAAATAAGAGTATTACTGCTTGATGCTGATAATTAATATTCATATTTCTGGTTGCTGTTCTGATACCTTAGTATTCTTCCCTTTCTTATTAACTTTGATCTCTGTCTCTGCAGATTGAAGAACTGTAACCTCTCAGAGAGAAGCTGTGAAGTTCTGGCCTCAGTTCTCAGCTCCCAGTCCTCTGATGTGAGAGAGATGGACCTGAGTAACAACAAGCTGCAGGATTCTGGAGTGGAGCTGCTGTCTTCTGGACTGATGAGTCCACACTGCAAGCTGGAAACTCTCAGGTCAGGACATTTTTAATGTCATTAAAAACAAATACAGCCTTGTTTTATACCTGCATACATGCAGAATGTTTATGTGATAATGGCAGACTAACTGACGAAATTATGGATGACAGATCATTGGTTTGCCTTAATGATGGTCAGGGAACATGACCTAATATAAACAATGGTACAGTTTCATGAATTGATTTAACATTGGTATCTGACTATTGTAAATTCATGTGAGGGTAGAGACTACATTGGGGAGTGATTAATGTGCCTTTAAAAAGTGACACCAAAACAAAACAGAAAGGACTCCCAGCTATCACTAAACTCTTCTATTCGGGAACAGTAAGGTTTCTCATGCAGTTACAGAGGAGAAAGAAATATGGACCAACCCACAACCTTTATGTCAGTGTACCATCCTTCAACAGTAATAAGCTTCTCTGTACTGAACTAAATTCCCCACCAAAAAGCTGAGAAATAGCTGAAGTCCAAATGGCTAGCTGTAGCATTCAATCAGCCCAAACTCTGTATATCTCCTAAAATCCAAGTTGGAGAAATGTAAGTGATTAGATGGGATTTTCCCAACAGCTGCTCATGCTGCATTCAGGAACAGCTGGGATTCTAGGCTGTCGAATTATCAGAACTCCAAAAAGATTTAAATATGTTTTATTCTCAAATATGGACAATGTAGGCCACTTGAAACATGGGAAGGGTGGAGTGTTAGTGTCTATCCACTAGATGTAAGCAAAATATAGCCAGTAGAAGGAGTAGATTCCCTTTTAGGGACCAAGCAGGAATAGTCCAGTTTGGACATGATTTGGTGCAAATGAAGACCATCGATGGGCATAAGTGGCGACATCAAGCTGGTGATTAGGCAGTTGCTGGCGTATCTAGAGAGAAAGTCAGCGGGCACAAAGGTCTCAACGCTCCCTGCGTGGCCTTAAAAACATATACATGCCATGATACAGCCATCACTGTGCTTCAAAGTTAGGATGGTGGTGTTGGGCTGGCAGATGTTTGAACATAAACAGTAAATGTGGCACCTTCAGGAATCTGGAAGTTGTATCCAAGGTTCAAACAGATAAGTGAAGTTCCAGAATTAATTTCCTAATCTTGGCAGACTTTCATTTTTAATGATGTCACACAAGGGAGAAGTGTTTTTGGGATGTCTTAATATACATCCACAGATATGTCTCCATTTAAGTGTTGAGAATTACCCAATCAGAAGCTCACAAAGCCATGACATCATCATCATCTAGCCTTTTACTAATTCGTTTTTAGGCATAGTAGTCCTTGTAAACTTCTGACTGCGAAAAAAAGTAGTCAAACATTCACAGTTTGATCTGACATATATTGTGTTGTTCTGACCCGGCTCAGAAGCGACAACAGAAAGGAAGACCCACCATGTAGAAGAGTTCTTAATAGAAATGTATTCAACACAACCTAAGGTTAAAATCAAAGTTTCCAATATGAAGTGTGAAAGTCAGTGAAATCAGTGGTGTTTGGTGAGCATGAGTGGAGGATGTATGTGTCAGTGTTGTAATGTACAGCACAATGATCTAAAAAGCAGAAGGCAGCAGCATACCTGTGGAGGAGGGTGGAGACTAGTTGGTTGGCAGTCAGGGTTTAAAACTAAGGACCTTACCAGGTCCTCAGATGTCCCATATCAGTAATCAGTGCTGCTTGTGAAGTTCTGTCATCAGTTCTTAGCTCCCAGTCCTGCTGTCTGAGAGAGGTTGACCTGCAGAACAACAACCTACAAGATTCAGGGGAGAAGTTGCCGTCTGGTTCAGACTGTACACTGGAAATATTCAGGTGAAGATTCATCAAACTGGTTCTTCTGGGTTTTAATGAGGAACAGTATTCTCTGTTTCACAAATTAAAATGGTTTAAATGCTAAGTTGATGATTTTCTGGTAAATCCTTCTGAGTCGTTAGTTTCTCAGCTGGAACAGACAGCAGTTAGTTCATCATCTGTTTCATTGTCTTATTTAGATTCATGTGGGACCAAGATCAAACGCTGTCCTGGTCCCTCTGACCCAACTCTGGTTTTAGGTTTTAGGTCAGAACCGGACCCAGTGAACAAACACACCATGATCCAGTTCCCAGTGAATAATGGTTGGTGGTTTCCCCAGTTTCTGGACATCAAGCTGGATCATCTGTGTCCAGAGTAAAGTTACAGCAGAACATCAGAAATTTTAACCTTGTCTGCTTCTCTGAGACATGGAGAACCCCAGTGGTTCTGGACCTCACCATGATAAGGTCCAATAGTTTTACCCTGCACTGCGTGGACAGAACAGCAAAGGCAGGAACATCTCCAGGTGGTGGAGTGTGTCTCATATCTAATAACAGATGGTTTGATGGTGAGAACATCAGGACTTTCCCATTCTGATTTAGCACATCTGGAGCATCTGTCCATCAGTTTACCTGCTCTGACCATCCTTCTGGATCAGAACGTTTCCATCAGTAACTAACACAGCTGTCTATATTCCACCTCAGGCAGATAAAGATCTAGCTTTGACTGCACTACATGATGAGCTCAGTGAAGATCAGAACAGTCACCTGGATGCTGCTCCTATCATAGCAGAGGACTTTAATAGTTCAAGTCTCAGACAGGTCAGGACTCTTTGATGAAGATCTTTGAGCAGATGAAGCTGCTGCAGCTCATCTTGTCCAGGAAGCAGAGCTGATAGATGCTGAAAAACCTGCTTGATTGTCTCTCATATCATCAATCAGCTTCAGTCTCAGTGTGGATGTTGGACTAAATAAACCTTGATGATGTGAGTGTTCTTCAAACTGGAGATGAAGAACCAGACTGGATGGTGTCCTCCTCCTGCCTGATTCAAAAAGATGAAATGAAAAGAATGAGTTTAAACTGGGCTGAAACATGACAACTACAGGACAGGACTTTAGAGACGCTCCATTCAAATGGATGAGTCCAAATGTTGGACAGTTGTGTTCTGAGTGAAGAAGAACCGAGCCATGTAATGTCTGCTGTGGCAGAACCTTCAGTAATGAGACAGGAAAAGCCAGCTTGGTTGATTTGGACTCTTTAATGTAAAAAGTAGGAAATGAAGAGAAGTGGGTCCAGAGGCCCGGCAGACTGCAGCTTGGCTGACCCAGACATGAGCCAAGGTTCCTCAGTCATGAGCTAGCTTTATACAGCATAGTTCATTGTTAGCAACTGACAGACAGTACAGGCTGCGTCATGTTGTCTTGGTTGATACTGCTCTATCAGTCTGGTTCCTCCCACAATGGACCAGACAATGTATGCAGCAGGTCACAGAGTCCAAATGACCCAGATCCAGTTCTTCCAGCAGCATGTCAGAGTGGAATCTGATCTGATCTATTACAATGTCCATGTTTGCTGCTGAAAGAGACTGATGGTCTGACCCTCCTCCTCCTTTCAGGGAGCCTGATGGAGTCCGATGGTTGAAACCAGATCTGAGGAAGTGTAAGTGTGTTTTTCATTTGATTCATGACAACAAAGCAGCTCACATTCAACCATCTTCAAACTGTCCATCACTCATTCAGGAGTCATCATCAAAGTGTCAATAAATGATCAATAACTGCAGCTGGATTGTGTTTGTTCTCTCCATCAGATTCCTGTCAGCTCACAATCGACACAAACACAGTGAACAGAAAACTCAAACTGTCTGAAGACAACAGGAAGGTGACACATGTGGAGGAGCTTCAGTCATATCCTGATCATCCAGACAGATTTGATTACTGGCCTCAGCTGCTGTGTAGTGATGGTCTGACTGGTCGCTGTTACTGGGAGGTCGAGTGGAGAGGAGATGTTTATATATCAGTGAGTTACAGAAGAATCAGGAGGAAAGGAGACAGTGATGACTGTTGGTTTGGATGTAATGATCAGTCCAATAAGCACACTCCCCGCCCCCCAACCCTTTGGGCCCCCAGCGCCAGCAGCCCCAGCCCGCCAGTTCATGAGAGGGAAACATACACCAGCCAGGTAATTGGGCCTAGCAGGCCAACTGCTCCAGGCCAAGCACAACCCGCCAGAAGCCCAAGTTTGGGCAAAAGACACGCTTCACCGCCTCACCCACCCGACCGCAGCACGACGCCCGGCCAGGGGCCAGCGCCACAGATGGAAACATTGGAGGAAGGCCACCACCGCACACCAAGGACAGGGCACCCCGCCAACCCCATACCCAAACCCAGGAGGTGCCCCATAGTGCCACCCACCCACACACCCGCACGGCACACTCTGCCGCACCAAGCAGGCCGGCCAGGCCAGCCCCTCCACTAAAGTGAGGCCACATCCTAATCAATGCCGCACACCGCCCGGCTAAAAGCCTCTCACCAGACCCCGTCGCCCCCCCAACCGACAGACCGGGCATGTGATGACAGATTGCAATCTTTATGAGTTTCGCTCTTGAGGTGAGCTGCATGTGATGATATATTAAACCTGCATGTTTTGCCTTTGAGAACTGTTAAATGGCTTTCTAGGTTTCATTTGCTGTGTTAAAACAACAGATGAGCTTTTGTGGTCCACACTAGAACTTTTGCTTTAACTTAGTTTTATGGTTCCTACAAATATCTGTTAAATGCTGAGTTATGCTCACCTCTAAACATAGGTGTTGTTGTTGTTACCTCTGTTGTTTGATTACCTCTGTTGTTTGATTTTCTGTATCATTGTAATGTTTTTCCTTATGTGCAGTGCCTTGAGTGCCTTGTTGCTAAAAGAGGTATATAAATAAACTTGACTTGACGTGACTTGACTTGACTTGTATTACTGGTTGAAATTACTGACCGAGTTTTACTCTTGATGAATAGACGTAAAATACATTTTGAACCTTGATTAGAATTAAGCGTTCTTTGAATGAGTGGATCAGCTTTTTGGCAAACTTCAGGAAAAAAACCTTGACCAATTAATTTAAGTCTGAAACAGTCAAGTTCTGCATTGTGAGATGAGGAAAAAAAGAGAAAAGATGTAACCCTACCTGGCTTAGAGATTGAAATTTCTGGTTGCAAGTGTGTGTGTGTGTGTGTGTGTGTGTGTGTGTGCACGCCTGTACACACGCCGTGTCTTGCCTTTCACCAGTGTATGACGAAAAGAGTGTGATTGTGACACATTCATACGCACGCACACAGACACGAACAACAGAAATATGGGGAGCAAAATACATATATGATGAAGTATGAAGGTTGTCTCTGCTCTGTTCTCTCAAACCTTCCGTCAGTCGTGGCAGATGGCCGCTCTCACTGAGGCTGGTTCTGGTTCTGCTGGAGGTTTCTTCCTGTTAAAAGGGGGTTTTTCCTCTCCACTGTCGCTACATGCATGCTCAGGATGAGGGATTGCTGCAAAGTCAATACAAGGTAATGTCCACTGCTGCTACATGCTCATCTATGAGGAGTGAATGCTGCAAGTCCTCCTGCTTAATTACTCCTCCATGCAATCAGCAGATCAGTCGCACCTGTCACCCAGCACACCTGAGAAACTCCAGCACCCTCTGGAAACTGAAAACAAAGTTGCAAGCAAAAGCACAAACACATACTCTGAACCCAGACCCCGACATATGTATGACGAAAAGAGTGTGATTGTGACACATTCATACGCACGCACAGCACACACAAATATGCACGCACACACTGACAACGAACAACAGAAATATGGGGAGCAAAATACATATATGATTTTAAAAAAAGTATTAAGGTTGTCTCTGTTCTGTTCTCTCAAACCTTCAGTTGGTCGTGGCAGATGGCCGCTCTCACTGAGCCTGGTTCTGGTACTGCTGGAGGTTTCTTCCTCTCCACTGCCGCTACATGCATGCTCAGGATGAGGGATTGCTGCAAAGTCAATACAGCCGCCTGTCCACTGCTGCTACATGCTCATCCATGAGGAGTGAATGCTGCAAGTCACTGACGCGATGCAATCTGCTGGATTTCCTTAGATATTTGAATAAATAACTGAATCTGACTGAACTGTTTGATAGTTAGGATCAATTGAAAATTATATAACTGACATGAAATCTGGATGATTCGATTGAATTGACACTGTGAAGTGCCTTGAGACGACATGTGTTGTGATTTGGCGCTAAATGAATAAAACTGAATTGAATTGAAGGTTAAATGCCGGCGTATTTGTCTAAATGTTCCTCTAAATGTCTGCCCATATGTTTATCTGAGTGTTTCTCTAAGTGTTGAATTTGTCTGTTATATATGTGGGTTTATTTGTCACTAACATTTTTTTGTCCACATTTTTTTCCTTTTCTTTTGTTTTTTTTGAGAAGAAATAGTTTCACAAAGAATGACATAACTTTTGATAGAATAATGCCTCTTTTCCACTGGCTCCATTTGGCCTGCCCTGAACAGCTCTGCATGGCTCCACACGTACCTGCATGTTTTGTGTGCATTTCCATAGACCCGCTTTCGCCCCGTGGAAGGGAACCTCTCCTGGAGGTGCGGCTTTAAAGCATCATGTGTCGAGCTGCATAACCGGGCCCGAAACACGTGATGGCGGTAATGCACCAATGCGTTGTTTGCCAACCTCTGTGAAAATCTGTATGGGAGTCAGTGTGTGTGTGTATATGAGGAAATTGTGTGTGTGTGTCTGAGGAAAATGCACACAGCCATACTGGACGAGGGGAAAACAGGAGCAAAGGAGGAGGGGATCTCTCAGTACCCCTCTACAGGGTTGGTTCTCAAAGAGGGCCGGGCCCAGAATTTCTACTGCCTTTTTTTCATTGTAATGTTCATTAATGTTTTACTGATAAATTGGGTCACGCCTAATCTGGTTTTGTCCTGTAAAAAGAATAATGAAAATGTAATCATGCAGATTATAGCATGTAGTGTGGAAATTTGACAAGAGAAATTTCCTAAATGTATAGGATCACAGGTACATATATATCAAAGTACAATCCTTGCTTTTGGCATATTTTGAACCTTGAGTTGTTTAAGACATAGAATTTAATAATGACCCTTAAAGGGAGGGGCGAACTCTTAGGTCAAGTTTAAACCTTTCATTAACCTTTAATGCTAAGGCAACAAAAATCTGATTTTGGTTTATCCTTACTTAGTCTGTAAATATACATTTCAACCTGGAAACTCACAAAGAGAAGACAGGGATGCAATTAGAAAAGTTTATTAGTGAATGTTTATAACTTTGGCGCTCGGACCCGAGTGGTAGACGTGAATGCTAAGAATGACACGGTCTTGAATGAACATCTTAGGGTTAGATTTAAAGATGTCTTCCCCCCTGGGATCTGATCCTGGTGGTGGAGTGGAGGCCTGAGGAGATTTGGAAAGAGTTTGGAAGCCAAATGGTGGAGATGGGGTGGAAGAGGGTCAAAGTTCAGCTGCAGAACAGAGGGTTCCATGGATGAAGATCTTTTAAAGCAGAGCCTTGAAGGATGATTGGCCGGGGAGAAATGCAGACTTGACGCTGATTGATGGAGCAGAGCCGCATGGAGGAGTAATTAGACGACCCTGGAGGTAATGGTGAGTTTTCCATGTTGAATTTTCGTTTAAACTCCATTTAGTGGAATGAAAAATTCTGGTCCTCTATTTTTCAAACAATAATAAACTCAGTAAGGGAGACGTAAAACAAATCAAGAAGAACATGGAAAACAGCAAACACTGATTGATTACTAATTAGTATAAGACTTAACCCTCCGGCAGTCTTTGAGGGGTTGCACGGACCCCTCGTGCGTTACTCGAGTTTTCCCCGGTCTCTATAATGGTTTGCCCACACACAGTGCTGCAGGGAGCCCTCCACATCACATTTCCGACCATTACTCTAGATTTTTGGTCCTGCGGGGGTCAGAGCAACTCCAGGTGCAGTTCTTACTGGTGCCTCCCGTGACATCTGCCTCACTCTGTACTAGCGCTTAGCTGGGATTAAAGGTGAATAGCATTGCACGGTGGCCCAGTGGGTAGCGCTGTTGCCTTGTAGCAAGAAGGTTCTTGGTTCGATTCCCTTTCTGAATGGAGTTTGCATGTTCTCCCCGTGGATGCGTGGGTTCTCTCTTGGTACTCCGGCTTCCTCCCACAGTCCAAAGACATTTGGTTTATCTAAATTGCTCTTAGATGTGTGCATGGTTGTTTGTGTGTTGCCTTGCGATGGTCTGGTGGCCTGTCCAGGGTGTACCCCGCCTCCCGCACATAGACTGCTGGAGATAGGCACCAGCTCCCAGTGACCCACTATGGATTATGTGGGATAGAAAATGACTGACAATTGGTTTGATCATTACCAGAATTGATTGTTTTTACAGAATTAACATAAAGACTTATAGTAAAACAATGAGATAATGGGGAGAACAAATAATTAACAGTAAAAAGGAATATAAATAGCAAGTCATCTGTTTGCTATATGTGCTAAAATTGCCTTAAAATCCCAAAAATATAGTGGTAGTGTTATGATTTTGCTATCGGGAGAACTTTGCCAATTTTTATAGAATACAAGTAATGCAACAAAATTATTATTACATAGTGTGAAGATTTTATGTGTTTTTAGTAGTGTTATTGACAGTGGTTTGATAAAAATTTGCAATAGGAAAAGACTTTCATGGTTAGAAAACAAAATAACTCATCTTGCAGAAGCAATAATGCAGCCATAAATACACATAAATTGCAAGATGTGCTAAAAATTTGTATCAGTTTATTTTTGTACTACTTTCCAATACACAAAATAGCTAAATGAAATTTCTCTCAATCTGAGAAGAAACAGGGAAGATGAAGTATAAATTCCATTTAATCTGGCCATAGACAAATTCTGAATTAATTACTAATATTTCAACTTATCCTAGTAATTAAACAACACTGCTGAATCTTGTTTATTAATCAGTTTGGGTTTAATAGAATATTGGTTGAAATTAAAATAGCTACCGAGGTAAAATGCTAACGAATCTTTCTGTCTGTTAAAGATTATTGGCTACAATGAGTTCTCTCCCTAGCAAAATAACACGTTGTCTCCTGAACTCCCAACTTGAAGACAAACACCATTTTCTTTTATAATGGTTGGTTATTGTTAAAATGAAAAGTTGACTGTTAAGTGCTCGAGACAGCAGAGCCACAAAGGGGCAATAGCGGAATAGCAGTAGTCCAGAAAGTGGCACAGAGCAAGAAAATAGGAAGAGCAGCAAAATGAGTAGAGTAGGAAAAGATAGGAGCAGAAGCAGACTGCAGGGGGCAGGTACAACTCATCTCTCTGCTGATGGTTTAAATTTGTATCAATTACCTTTGAATCATCGCTCTCAAAGGACAGAAAGTTCGGCTCAGGTTCTGGTTCTGGTTGTTTCCTGTAAATAAAGACAGGAAACAACCTGTGGTGTGAGTGCTAAGCTCTGACATGGAGGAGAATCCTGGACAGTTGGAGATGGTGATCTCACCTCTGGTCCTCATGTTCTCCACCCAAAGTGATTTTAGAGGCAGGGACTTTGTCCTCACACTGATCTATACTGCTCAGTTCCCATTAGCTCACACACCTTCTTCTTTCATCTCAGTAGGAAACACAGATGTTGTCATGGAACTGCAGCTGAACATGTATATGATGATGAAGCAAACATTTAAACCCTTTCAGCTGCTGGGTGATGCATCAGAGGATCATCAGTGTTCAAAGCTTCTAGCTCATCATTACATTTTCAGGTGTGAGACCTGCGACCTCTGCTGGTGGGAGAAGTTTAACAAAGTTAGTCTCCATCATCTGTAACATCGATGAACACAGATTAACTGAATTCAATGAACCATTAAAAAAATGCTAGCAGCAGGAAGCAGAGTTTAATGTTGGAGGCGACAATGTCAAAACCTGACAGTTTGTTTAATGAAGTACAAAAAGATGTTTCGTCGAGTTTGACCCCAGTTCATCAGTAATCCCAGAATCCTGTAGATTTGTCTTCAAGCAGCAGTGATTAAAGGGTTCAGTGTGAAGTCACAAGTGAACATGTTCTCCAAACATCAGGAAGCAGCTTCTAAGGATGAAGTTCAAGTATGAAACAATACAAACTTCCAGTTCAGTGAATATTTGAAAATGTTAAACAGAAGACCAGGTGGTCTTCATATGATGAAGGTGGAGCAGGTAGGTCTTAGCTTTTCAAAATAAAATCACATTGTTTACAATGAGCTGCACTTATCAGAATCAACTGACTGCTCATCAATGCATCACAATGAACAAGTTTAAATTAACTGCAGCGTAAAATCATCCAAACACACTGAAATCATCCCCAAAATTAAGAATCTAGACAACAAACAGCGACTTATAGTTATTTATAGAGCGTTAATACTAAAAATCGAATGCCTCCAGACTTTCTGAGGTCCTCAGTGTTGGTGAAGTCAGTCAGCCCTAACTTCACATATTGTCAAGGTGTTTGTGTCTCACCTGGAAGTAAATATTTTTGATCTTAATAATTAATAAACAATATTTACTAAAACTCGCTTGGTCTGAATGAATTCTAGATGTGCCCCCATAAATATGTTTCAGTAGTCAAAGCCCACCTCTAGGGGTCAGTAATGTTATTACTAGTGATGTCTTTAACAGTCAGAAAACCCTTTTATTCATTTGACGTTTGACGACCTCACCACCAGGGGGCTTGAATCAGTTATTTTGTTTCAGTCAAGTATATCTATATCTATATATATATATAGATATATATATATATCTATATATATACACACACACAACCTACTGGTCAAAATTTTGAGAACGCCTTTCATTCAATGGTTTTCTTTATGTTTATGACTGTTTAAATTGTGCGTAAGTTCTCATTGAAGGCATCAAACAGTGAATGCCATAGATATGGACATATCGCAGCAGCATGTAAAGGGAAACAAAGATGTCCAAAGTGTGGAGGGGAGCATGGGTATGATGAATGTAAAAATGGAAAGGATACTTGTTGGAACTGTGGAGGGCAACATAGGGTGACTCATGGAGGATGTGAAGTAAGGAGAAAAGCATTGAAAATTGAACAAGTTGAAGTCATTAATAATAGAAGTTATGCAGAAGCTGCAAAAAGAGTGAACAAACCAAAAGATGTGCCAGGAAAAGTTCAGCTGAGTCCAACACCAGAGCAAAGGCATATTAGATCAGACACAGTGCTGACAGTTGAAAAGATTATGGTGTTTATTGCTTATGTAATTAATTGTACAGATCAAGTTAAGACAGAAAAAAACAAAATAAGCGTGAAAGGAGCAGGGAGGTTTATCGGTATTAAGGATATATCATGGGAGCACATAAATAAGAGATTAGGGGAAAAAGGGAAGGTAGGAGGACTGGAAGAGAGAACAAATTGATCATCTTACAATGGAATGCTAGAAGTCTAATTTCAAATGGGCAAGAGTTTAAAGGATTTATGAAAGATTTTAAAGAAGAATTAGATATTATATGCATTCAGGAAACTTGGCTTAAATCAAATCTTGAGTTTGTTATCAAAGGATATGAAAGCATTAGAAGAGATAGAGAGGGAGGATCAGGAGGAGGATGTATAATATTCATTAAAAAGGACATTCAATTTAGAGTTTGAGCTAAAGGAAAAGAGTTAGAATATATTATTATTGAAATCTGGACAAAAATTGGGAAAGATAAAATAAGAAATTTTTATAAACCATGTAAAAGACTTTCTTTAGATCTAATGGAGGAATTTGGGAAGTATTTAGAGGAGAAAGTGATTTGGTGTGGGGATTTTAATGGACATAGCTCACTATGGAGTGATCATAATGGGGGTGTAATTGAAGAAATAATGGATGTGAAAAACGTGGTAGGTTTGAATGATGAGAGTGGAACAATTATTTGAGAAAAAAATACAGTGTCAGCAATTGATTTAACATTAGTTTCAGATTCTCTAGCAGGTGTTTGTTTATGGAAAGTAATCAATAAAACAACTATAGGAACTGATCACTTCCCTATTATGACTGAAGTAAAACTACATATAGAGAAATATTGTATAATTGGGAAGAAGAAATGGTGCTTTAGATCTGCAGATTGGGAAACTTTTAGGAATAATAGTGAAATAAAACTACAAAAAATGGATATAAATGGTAGTATTGATGAATTTAATCTTTCTATATGTAATGCTATTATAGAAGCAGCTAATATTTTATTTTTTAAAACAGTGTAAGTTGTATAATAGGATTTAGTGTATGTAGGGGTATGTATGTATAGATGTCATGTGGTCCACACTCCTTACCAGTTGGTGGCGGTAATGCCTCCTTCAGTTGTTTGCCAACCACCAATATAAAAGAAGAAGAAGGTAGAGGAGGCTTTCAAGCTAAGCCAATCAGAGGCAGAGTTCAGTTTACACAGAAACGCAGCAGCCCTGCAGATGTAAGCTGCAACAATGGCGGGTCTGGAGGGAAGATTGCGTTTTCTAAGTGGAAGTAAAGACACTACTTTATTCTCCTTGAGGTGTGGAAAACAACAATACATTTAGTCATGATTTCCGGTTCCGCTGGCCCCGCCCCCTCTTCCCAAACACGTGGATCTCTTCCGGGTTCTTCATCCTTTGTTCCCTGTTCGTCAGCAGCCCAGCAGCGGGAGTGTTGATAAAGCTGTAAGAGAGCTGCAGCAGCAGCAGTTGATGAACTCTGGAAAGAAGTCCAGCAGCTTGAGGAACATCTGGTCAAAGAAACTGGAGGGAAGCAGGAGCTCAAACAGCGGCAGGACGCAGCAGAGGAAGAGACACCAGATGATGGATGATGTTTTCCAGCCCAGATTAGGTTTGGATGTTTCCTTCTTCATGCCAACTGTGTGGATGGTAGTTAAAGTTTAGGAGCCGTTTTCAGTCTGCTGGTGGATTATTCCTCTGAATTAGAACTCGTTGTTAGGATAGTGAAACATCAGCAGGAGCTTCTGGAGCCCAGCTCAGAAATATTAGAGTTTGAAACGACAGAGGATCATCTAACTGCGGTGAAGTGAGCCGACGATCGCTGACGGTAGAAATCAGATGCGTCCATCCATGGTGTATTACGGTGTTGTTTCAGTTTCAATATTTGAGGAAGATGTTTACTGTTACTTATATGTTTTATATATATTTTAAAATAGCAGTTAGTGCTTGGGGGCCTGATCGTCGGTCAACTTATCTGCTGAATTACCAGGTTTTAACTCACATCTGCACCTGCCTCAATCAACAAAACAGACAAACTACACCACAACATTACTACATTAAGCCGGGTGTAGTTGGTTTTTGAATAAAAGCTATCTAAGCTTCCTCAGTTTCAGGTTTTTGACAAAAAGAAAATAAAAGGAGGGCGTTAACTTCCTAAAGTGAAGCTGCTGAGCCTGCCTTCAGAAGCTCACAAAAGCCTTTAAAGGCACACAAGACAGGCCGGTGGAAGTTTAAGTTAGACACACACGAGAGTCCACACAGAAGACAAACCCTTTAGCTGTGATGCATGTGGGAAAATATTTGCCTGGAAGTCACAATTGAAAATACACATGATAATCCACACAGAAGACTAATAATTTGCTTGTAATGTATGTGAAAAACGTTTTGCTTTAAAATCATATTTATACAAACACATGACAAATCCTCACAGAAGAGAAAAACCCTTTGGTTGAGATTCAAATCTGAACAAACACACTAGAATTTACAGTAAAGAAACACCTCTACTGGTTATGATTGTGGAAAAAAATTAAGCACAATTTAAGGCCCTTTTACATCATATAGCGTAGGGCTGGGTGAAATGGCCTAGCAGTCCACCACGGTAACATTTACCTAAACACCAATCTGCCCTCTGCTGTTACAGTCCCAGAAAACAATGATGAGGGAGTCTGGATGTTTGTTCTTCCACGTCTGTTATCAGGTTAGCTAGCTAATGGTGGCAGAGTCGTGGAAGTCCCAGTTTCTCATGCTTAGGAGGAGCAGCTCGCTTGTTTAGTTCCCAAGGGAGCAGATATACACCTGTTAGATAGTGGTGTGAAAAGTGATCGCCTCCTAAACCTAATAACTGGTTGGGCTAACCCTCAACAGCAACAACTGCAACAAAGCGTTTGTGATAACATGCAATGAGTCTTTTACAGCCCCGTGGAGGAATTTTTGTCCACTCATCTTTGCAGAATTGTTGTAATTCTGCCACATTGGAGGGTTATTTAACATGAACAAGCCTTTTCTCCGTTAAGATTATAATACAGTTTTAAAGTGAAAATGTATGCTTCAAACATGGGTTTTAATCCAACCAGGAGCTGTCTTGTATTTTTTTTGCCTCTGAAGCAACAAAACACTGAACTCCACTTTGACAAACCTCCTCAGAAACTGTTAAAGTTGCACCTCTACATGGAGTTTGTATTAAGTCTATAAAAGTCACAAATTGCAGGTGTGGCAGGATTATTGGTTCTAGTTTTATTGCTGCTGATAATAACATTACATCCACGGGGAAGACCTCTCTCCTACATTCAGCAGCTAAAGGAAACCTCGGCAGAGTCTGCGGCAGTGGGAGGAGTTGTGGCTCGGTGTCGATGGTCCTGTTTTGGTGTCTGCAGAAAAATATGTTAATGAAGGCATATTGCACTGGTTTTATATTCTTCACACTGGCTCCCAGTAGATAATAGGATTAGTTTGTGATATTGTTACCAAAGTGCTGCTCAGAATCTGTTTTTTGATCCTTGTCCCAGGCTAAAAGCAAAGGGGAACAGGGTCTGTTAGCCAGTGGATCCAGAGCTTGATGATAGTTTGGGACTTTGTTTGTGCATGCAACTAACAGGGAGTTTGACTTCGGTAAAACAGTCCAAGTATGGGTGAAATTTGTTTTTTCTGTGACTCTGTCTTTCCAGTGTTCATCAGAGCAACAGCCCGGGTAAAGAAACTGTCTGTGGTGGCTGGTTTCAGCAGGCAGTGCTCTGTAGCGCCACCTGATGGTAAAAGTCTAAACAGTTTGTTTGCAGGGTGAGTTGAATCTGCAGGAATTTTAGCAGCTTTTTCTTGACCCTAGACCTGTATAAGTCATGGATGGAGGGAAGGTCAGCCCTGATGATTCTTTCTTCAGACCTGATTGTTAGTTGCAGTCTGGACCTGTCCTGTTTGGTGGATGATCCAAACCACACAGAGATGGAGGCAGACAGGACAGACTAAATTGTGGTAGTGTAGTAGATGACCAGCAGCTTCTGGGAAGGTTTTATCTTTTGAGTTGCCTCAGGAAGACAGTCTCTGCTGGGCCTCCTGTCTGTATGCAGACTCGTCATCCTCCTGGATCAGGCCAGTAACAGTGGTGTCAGAATCAGCTTTATTGCCAAGTTCGTACATACAAACAAGGAATTTGACTCCGGTACACTTTGCTCTTTGGTTTTGTTTTTGCATTACAGAATATACATATTTACAATGTACAAATATACACATATATAAATAAAATGAAGATGAAAGGGTACATTTGCAACATCTGTCTGCTGTTGTTTTGTACTCTATTGAATGTTCAACAGAGAAACAGCCTGGGGGAAGAAACTGTCTCTGTGGAGGCTGGTTTTAGTAAACAGCGCTCTGTAGCGTCGGCCTGAAGAAAGAACTCTAAACAGTTTATGTGCAGGGTGTGTGGGGTCTGCAGAGATTTTAGCAGCTCTTTTCCTGACCCTAGATCTGTATAAGTCCTGGATGGAGGGAAGGTCAGCCCTGATGATTCTCTCTGCAGTCCTGATTATTCGTTGCAGTCTGCACCTGTCCTGTTTTGTGGATGAACCAAACCACACTGTGATGGATGAAGACAGGACAGACTGTATGATGGCAGTGTAGAAGATAACCAGCAGCTCCTGTGGAAGGTTGTACTTCTTGAGTTGCCTCAGGAAGTACAGTCTCTGCTGGGCCATCTTTCGAACAGTGTCTGAAGTGTGTGAAGATCTCAGGTCCTCAGAGATGGTGGTTCCTAGGAACCAGAAGTGGTCCACAGCCGGTCCACCTCCTGTCTGTCAATGACAGTGGTGTTGTCTGCAAACTTCAGGAGTTTCACGGACGAGTCCGCTGAGGAGCAGTCATTTGTGTAGAGGGAGAAGAGGAGTGGGGATAGAACACACCCCTGGGGGGCACCAGTACTTATTGATCTGGTTTGCTCGAATGATTTCATGACCACAGACGTCAGGGCTACAGGCCTGTAGTCATTTAATCCTAGGATGGTGGGTTTCTTGGGCAATGGGATGATGGTGGATCGTTTGAGGCAGGAGGGGACCTCACACGTCTCCAGTGACTTGTTGAAGATCCGGGTGAAGATCGGAGCGAGTTGATGTGCACAGGCTTTCAGGCATGATGGGGAGATGTTTTCAGGTCCTCCGCGCTTTCTTTGTTTTCATGCGCTGAAAGAGCCTATTTACATCTTCCTCTGAGATCTTTAGTGCAGGCAGAGGATCTGAAGGTAGGGGGTTGGTTGCTTTACTGGTCGAACGTGTTCCTGAATGGGATGTGGAGGAGTTGGTTTGAGGTGTGAATGGCTTCCTGTCATGTCTGCAGTAGAAGCCATTCAGACGGTTGGCCATGCGAGGACTCTGTTCAGGGAGGGTGGGGGTTTTCTCATAGGCAGTTAGGTGTCTCAGACCAGTCCATACAGCCGAAGTGTCACCGGTAGAAAGGCTGTTTTTCAGCTTCTCACTGTAGCTTCTCTTGGCTGCTTTGATCTCCTTTGTTAGTCTGTTCCTGGCAGGCCTGTACCGCGCCCAATCTCCACTGCTGTGAGCTTCTTCCTTATCCCTACGCAGGTTCCTGAGATGTGGAGTAAACTATGGCATGTTGTTCCCAAAAGTGCAGAAGGTCTTGGTCTGCACACACATGTCCTCACAGAAAGTGATGTATGATGTCACCAAATCAGTTAGTTGGTTTAAGTCAGTGGCTGAGGTTTCAAAAACAGTCCAGTCTGTGCATTCAAAGCAGGCCTGTAGCATCTGCTAAGATTCCTCAGTCCACTTCTTAACAGTGTGAACCAGTGTAACAGTGGTCCAGTGTGTTTTTATCTCTGGTCGGACACCTAATATGCTGTCTGTATTTTGGGAGCTCATTGGAGAGATTTGCGCTGTTGAAATCTCCCAGTATTATGATGAAAGAGTCAGGTTTTTTTTTCTCCACGTCTGTAATCAGCTCAGCAAGATGTTTTTCCACGGCAGAAGTGCAGCCATGCGGTGGAAAATATGAGCCTGAAGTGTGTCATCTGTAAACTTCAGGAGTTTCACAGACGGGTCTGCTGAGGTGCAGTCATTCGTGTAGATTGAGATGTAGATTGAACGCCGAGCTGAAGTCTGCAAACAGGATCCTGGCTCACATCCCTGGGTGGTTTAGGTGTTGAGGGATGAAATATAGTCCCATGTTGACTGCATCACCTGCCGACCTGTTTGCCTGGTAGGCAAACTGCGGGGGGTCCAGCAGGGGTCCTTCAGGTGCTTCAACACCAATAGCTCAAAAGATTTAATGACCACAGATGTGAGGGCGACTGTCCTGTATGGTGGGTTTCTTAAGTACTGGGATGATGGAGCGTTTAAAGCAGGAGGGAACCTCACACAGCTCCAATGACTTGTTGAAGATCTCAGTGAAGATGGGTGCTAATTGATCAGCGCAGACTCTCAGACATGTTGGGGAAAATTCCATTCTTATTTTGTGGCTCCTGAAGATAATCTTTGCATCTTTCTCTGAGGTCGTTACTGCAGGCAGGGGGTCTGGAGGTAGGGGGTTGGTTGCTATATCGCAAGAATTTGTCTGAATGGCATGTGATAGATGTGAACTGCTGCTTTTCAAACCTGCAGTAAAAACTATTCAGCTGATTAGCAAGGTGAGAATTTTGTTCAGGGATGGAGGAGGGGCTCCTATTGGCGGTCGGGCTTTTAAAGCCAGTCCAGACAGCAGTGGTGCTTCCATGTGAGAAGCTTTTTTTCTTATTTTAGTTTATCTTTGCTGCCTTGATCTTCTTGGTCAGTTTGTTCCTGGCCTGCTTATAGGGCTTGCGAATGTGACGTCAGCCGCGCAATGCATTTTGTATATAGCGGTGGAAAACGCAAGTAGTGGCGGGCATTTAGTTGGATCGGCGCTGTTTTGTTAAAATGGGAACAATAAAATGGGAATGTTTTGTTGCGTCTGTAACTGCCACAGTCATTTTCATTGCCGTAAAGGAAAGGGATCCCAAATGGATAGCGTTTTTTTGGTTTTCCAAAGTGGAAGAAAAACTATGGAGCTCAGCAGTCAGAGCTTGGTGGCAGCTATTAGGCGACCTAACATCGCCTTCACCAACATTACACGACACGTTGGTTTGATCTTTGCATTTCTCAGGTAAGTCTCAGGTAAGTTTCATGTAGTAATATTTAAATAATTTTTCTTAGCTAAAAAGCTGCACATAAGCTGCTAAGCTTCATATGTCTAAACAGCTACAGGGAGGAAAACTCTGCCACTACTGCCTCCATGGAGGAAACCGTTCAGATTGCTGACATGGATCAACAGAAAACAACACTTAACATGACTGTTTGGCATTGCACTGGCACCAAACGTGTAGTTGGCTAAGAAATGTTGATTGGGAGACATGTTTTTGTGTACATGTTATCTGCATGTACCTTAGAGAGAACAACAGTGTTGAGGTGACTTACTCAGTAAATCTGAAGATCCTGCACCCATCCGTTGGTAAACTGCAGTTGAGCTTCCTGGGACATGTCATTTTGGAATTGCACTCACTCCACATACAAGGCAACCAAACACATTGGGTAACTTTACTTCTGGAAGCTCATTTAAGTCGCTGGTCCACTCACTGTGTTCGTGTGGGTCAAGCCTGTTAAATGACCAGATTTTTTTTTTAGGTATCGCTGTCTTGAAATTCTGTTTAGTTAGTTTCGCTACGGAATCCATGACTTGCTCTACTTACGAACCATTGCTTTCACAGGTAGCCTCTGTTAGCGATGCTGGTGTTTCCATCGACAAAAGCAGCCCTGGTGACTGCTTGATATGCATCCTTTATAATTGTGTAGCAGTTGTCCAGAAGGTTTTTCTCTGGTGGGACACTTAATGTACTGTCTGTATTTGGGAAGTTCATTGAAGAGGTTTGCTCTGTTAAAATCCCCAAGAACGATGATGAGACAGTCAGGATGTTTTTTCTCTACATCTGTTATCTGCACAGCTAGATGATTTTCTGCCTCATTGATGGAGCCTTGAGGTGGAATATAAACACCAACCAGGAGGAGAACTCCCTTGGTGAATAAAAAGGTTTACAGTTTATGATAAATGACTCCAGGTCAGGACTACATGTCTTCTTCACACTTTGATATCTCGGCACCAACTTTTGTTTTTATAAAATCAGATTCCGCGTCCTCGCTTTTTTCCAAATAAGTCAGCGGTTACGATCTGCTCCTTACAGCTGAAAGCCTGGAATCCGTAGTGCTGGTCCTCCATGCTGTATTATTTTTTTGTCAGGGTTCAAGGCAAATGGACTGAACCTATATAGCGCCTTCCCAGTCATACAGACCACTCACCCCAATGGCTTTGTTTACAAAATCCGGATGTTTTTTCATGGCTAAATTGGACCAGCCTGGTAGCCAGTCTTCAATGATTGCACATTGCACCAGTAAGAGCAGAGTGTGAAGGTTCAATTAGCAGGGTAAGAGCACAGTTTTGCTCAAAATGTTGAAATGCACACAACATTATGGGTAACATACCAGAGTTCAAAAGAGGACAAATTGTTGGTGCGCGTCTTGCTGGCGCATCTGTGACCAAGATAGCAAGTCTTTGTGATGTATCAAGAGCCACGGTATCCAGGGTAATGTCAGCATACCACCAAGAAGGACGAACCACATCCAACAGGATTAACTGTGGACACAAGAGGAAGCTGTGTGAAAGGGATGTTCGGGTGCTAACCCGGATTTTATCCAAAAAACATAAAACCACGGCTGCCCAAATCAAAGCAGAATTAAATGTGCACCTCAACTCTCCTGTTTCCACCAGAACTGTCCGTCGGGAGCTCCACAGGGTCAATATACACGGCCGGGCTGCTATAGCCAAACCTTTGGTCACTCATGCCTATGCCAAACGTCGGTTTCAATGGTGCAAGGAGCGCAAATCTTGGGCTGTGGACAATGTGAAACATGTATTGTTCTCTGATGAGTCCACCTTTACTGTTTTCCCCACATCCAGGAGAGTTACGGTGTGGAGAAGCCCCAAAGAAGCGTACCATCCAGACTGTTGCATGCCCAGAGTGAAGCTTGGGGGTGGATCAGTGATGGTTTGAGCTGCTATATCATGGCATTCCCTTGGCCCAATACTTGTGCTAGATGGGCGCGTCACTGCCAAGGACTACCGAACCATTCTTGAGGACCATGTGCATCCAATGGTTCAATCATTGTATCCTGAAGGAGGTGCCGTGTATCAGGATGACAATGCACCAATACACACAGCAAGACTGGTGAAAGATTGGTTTGATGACAAATCTCCCGTTCCACCACATCCCAAAGGTGCTCTCTTGGATTGAGATCTGGTGACTGTGGAGGCCATTTGAGTACAGTGAACTCCTTGTCATGTTCAAGAAACCAGTCTGTGATGGTTCGTGCTTCATGACATGGTGCGTTATCCTACTGGAAGTAACCATCAGAAGATGGGTACACTGTGGTCATAAAGGGATGGATATGGTCAGCAACAATACTCGGGTAGGCTGTGGCGTTGACATGATGCTCAATTGGTACTAAGGGGCCAAAAGTGTGCCAAGAAAATATCCCTCACACCATTGTGTTGTGCGTTCAGAGATGCTCTTCTGCATGCCTTGGTTCTAACGAGTGGTTATTTTAGTTACTGTTGCCTTTCTATCGGTTCGAACCAGTCTGGCCATTCTCCTCTAACCTCTGGCATCAACAAGGCATTTGCGCCCACAGAACTGCTGCTCACTGGATATTTTCTTTTTTTCAAACCATTCTCTGTAAACCCTAGAGATGGTTGTGGGTGAAAATCCCAGTAGATCAGCAGTTTCAGAAATACTCAGACCAGCCTGTCTGGCACCAACAACAATGCCACGTTCAAAGTCACTTAATTCACCTTTCTTCCCCATTCTGATGCTCGGTTTAAACTGCAGCAGATCATATTGACCATGTCTACATGCCTAAATGGATGGAGTTGCTGCCATGTGATTGGCTGATTAGAAATTTGTGTTAACAAGCAGCTGGACAGGTGTACCTAATAAAGTGGCCGGTGAGTGTATATCAGATTGTTTATCTAGTTCTAATCTTTATCATATTTGTAACATTGTCAAGGTAAAGTTGTTCATAATGCATGTAATGTGTTTCATGATGTCTGCAGATGTTAAAGAAGAGGCTCCTGAAGAACAGAGTCCTGATATGGACCAGCAGGAGCTGGAGCTCCTCCACGTAAAGGAGGAAAGTGAAAGAATCTGGGCCAGCCAGGATGGAGGACAACTGAATGTGAAGGAAGAGACTGATTATAGCAGGTTTTCAGTAACTGTTGTTCATATGAAGAGTGAAGAGGATGAAGAGAAACCTCTGCTCTCTCAGCTTCATCAACACCAGACAGACGACAGAGATCTTCCAAGCAGCATCTCAACTGACCAGATAAAAACAGAAATTAAAGAAGAGGACTGTGGAACGACAGAAACCAGCATAAACCCAGATCTAAATACTCACGGAGGCTCTTCCAACAATTCACTGACTAAAGACGGTGAAGATGATGAAGAGGATGGTGATGTGAAGCATCATGAATCTGAGCTTAAATGCTTATCAGACTCTGAAACTGAAGACAATGAGAAGGTTTGGAAGGACAGCAGGGCTCCTGAGTCAGGCAGAAACACTGTCGACAAATCTTTGGGATGCTCTGAGTGTGCGGGAAAATTTGCTAACAGACGCTCTCTTCAGAGGCACATGACCTGTCACCCAAGATTAACGTCTTCAGATTGTTCCGGTAATGAGACGTGTTTCAGCGAGAAGAAAAATATAGATTCATTGACGAAGGTTCAGACAGGTAGTAAACATTTTAACTGTGGTGAGTGTGGTAAAAATTTTAACTTGAAACAAGATCTCAAAAGACACACAAAAGTCCACACTGGGGACATAGCTTAATCAAACAGACACATGAGAATTCACACAGGAGACAAACCCTTTAGTTGTGATGCATGTGGAAAACGATTTGCTTACAAGTCAGATTTTAAACACACACATGAGAATCCACACAGGAGATAAACCTTTTGGTTGTGATGCATGTGGAAAAAGGTTTATCTCTAAGTCACAATTAAACAAACACATTAGAATCCACACAGGAGATAAACCTTTTGGTTGTGATGCATGTGGAAAAAGATTTGCCTACAAGTCAGATTTAAACATACACATGAGAATCCACACAGGAGATAAACCATTTGGTTGTGATGCATGTGGAAAGCGATTTGCCTACAAGTCAGATTTAAACACACATATGAGAATCCACACAGGAGATGAACCTTTTGGTTGTGATGCATGTGGGAAAAGATTTGCCTACAAGTCAGATTTAAGCAAACACATGAGAATTCACACAGGAGATAAACCTTTTGGTTGTGGTGCATGTGGTATAAGATTTGCCTACAAGTCCGATTTAAACAAACATATGAGAATTCACACAGGAGATAGACCTTTTGGTTGTGATACATGTGGAAAAAGATTTGCCTGCAAGTCATATTTAAACAAACACATAAGAATTCACACAGGAGATAAACCTTTTGGTTGTGATGCATGTGGAAAAAATGTGTCTCCAAGTCTAAATTAAACACACACATGAGAATTCACACAGGACATAAACCTTTTGGTTGTGATGCATGTGGAAAAAAATTTGTCTCAAAGTCAAAATTAAACACACACGAGAATTCACACAGGACTCCTGTGCAGAAATTAATTAAACCCTGAAAATTAGATCAATGACATCACACATTTTAAAGCTATGAACAATCACATTTTAAAGCTATGAAGTCTGGGGGCCCATTTGGTGTATATTTTAATTATTTCTTTTGCAGAAGTGTAACACTATGATTGAGTTTAACATCACATATGATGAAATGAGAGCCTAATCTTTAGAGTATCAAATAAATAATGATCATTTTACATGGATAAGATGTCATGAAACAGTAAAATGAATATATCTTCGCACTCTGGAACTGAGGACTGAAGAGGCCTGTATGGAGTCACACATTAACTGTGACTGTCTTGTCTTTTTCAGAAGTAGAAAACTACAAGTATAATCAAAGAAAAATGTATGATGATTTTCTATTTTTCTACAATTATTAAATGTAATTAAGAGGTGTAATGTTGTGAATTGAAGTGATGTTTTTTCTTTAGCTGTAACTGGTGTGAGAGCAAGAAGCAGAGAAATACTGTGTTAAAAAGCTTGAGGCTGAGCAGATAAGGAGGGCACCATGGCTTGGGAGCCAGAGGCGGCAGAGACATAACATTAGGACGGGAGGGGCAGAGCAGAGCCAGCTCACGGGAACTGGGCATGGGTGGAAGGTCAACGAGCAAGTTCAAGTCATAACAAGCATGGGAGCGAGAAACGAGAAGCCAGGTGCACGCTGTTTTTCATCAGTCTGAAGTTCGAAAAACAGGCAATAGTCATGGCACCAGGACGGGAGCGGGAGTCGTAACACAATGGAGGCCAGGAGACGGCATCGAAAACTCAAGGCGACCGTGTAACTCAATGATGGGATAGCTTGCCGGGCAACAGGGGTTGAGCAGTGAGGCTATCTGCACTATAAAAACTGCCAATGAAATAAACGGGGTGGTTTCCTCGCAGAAGACCAGCGAACAAGATCGGACGAAGAAAGAAGCTACAGATGAATCAGAAGACCGGAGACGCAGCCCCGCTGACAATTCTGCATTATAGAGGAGATCAACCCATGTGCCCTGAGAAGAGCTGCAACTCAGAATTGAGAATCTGAATTTCATCTGTTGCATTTTTACTAAGACAACTGAAGTGAACTTGGGCAGTGAACAACTGATTCCCCTAAGTTTCAGGCTTCTGGAAATCCTGAACCAAACTCAATTACACCTCAAAGGTTTCCTTCAACTATTCAGCCTCTGGAAGCTCCCAACTTTCGAAACATATGCCAAAAAGTTTCCATTTTTTTAATTTTTAATTTTTTTTTTCAACATTACCATTGAAACCCCAAGCATCAGAACCTGTCCACTTAGAGGAAAAAACTGAAGATTTGCCTTTCACCCAAAAGAAAATCAGTCTCACCTACTAAAGAAATCATTCCGTTCGGATCCATGGTGAGCCTCCGTCTCCAAAGCCTCAGCATTAGAGAAAGATGGTTAAGTTGATTGATTTATTTCTATTATTCAACTTTTTAAGTTTTGCTGATTTTTAAGCTGTTACTGACCCCTGCAAAAACATTACTAATTAAAGAAAGCATATAAAAGTATAGATTTATTGTGGACAGTCAATTATTAGTCACCTTACTTTTGGGTTTTTCGTTGGTGGTAAAAAGTCTTGTTGCCTTGTTCCAAATGATTTTAGGAGGTTTTTATAGGTTGCCTTAAGCAAAACTTGTTAAAACAATGCCCTTGGGGCTCGTGCCAAGCCACTAAATTCAACCTAACCCATATAACAATTGACAGTTGTAAAATAGGTAATGAGCAGCCGTTAACAGAAGTGACTGTCGAGGAGTGGATAATTGCTGTGGGCTACGCGGTTGTCCACACCACCAGTTGAAGAATGGCGAGACTTTTGGATGCAGGCTGTTAGAGGTTAGGTGTGTCCTTTCCAGTTAACCTGCTTAGTAAGACCATCTAGGTTTGGGGAAGTCCGGACCCGTTGAATGGAGAGCTGGATTGAGCAATCCCCTTAGAAATAGGGAAGTAGGAGGGAGGGGTTAGCTCATCGGACAACGAAACCATCAGTTAAATGTACCCAAAACTGCAGTTACCGCTCCTTTCTGTCTTTTTGAGTTTTTACCGATGCCGTTCGGCCTTAAAGGTGCTGCACAGACGTTCCAGCGAATCATGGTACTGCAGGGCATGCTGTTTTTGTTTGTCTATTTGGATGATATCCTGGTGGCTAGTCCTTCTGCGGAGGATCACATGGTGCATCTCCAGGAGCTGTTTGTGCAGCTCAGTCAGCATGGCCTGATCATGAACCCGGCTAAATGCAAGTTCGGTCTGTCAGCTGTTGAGTTCCTAGGACACAAGGTGTTGTCTCAGGGGGCGGTTCCCCTGCCTGCCAAGGTTGAAGCGGTTTCGGTTTTTCCTCGTCCTCCCTCCGTGAAGCATTCTAATCAACCCACTTACGGCCTTCTCCACTATCAAACCCAGTGCACCAGCCACAGGTCATTCATGACAAACCTTGGGCCATTTGTCCTTGTAATGTATATCGATGAGCATGTTTATTCCTATTCTAACAAAAGGGAAACATTAGAACTTATGCTTTATATTATTATGGTATAAGTGGGAAAAACAGCTATGAGTCATATTAATAAAGGTTATCCCTAACATCCCCCCTGATGAGGTGTCATTCAAAGGCAGCTCACTAATTAAGACCAGCTTACCCCAGGACCACGTCATCTGCAAAAAGAAGAGACAAAATCCACTGGTCCCCAAGCCAGACCCCTACGGCCCTTGGCTGCACCTAGAAATCCCCGTCCCTAAAAGTTTTACATACGGTAAGGGCAAAAATCCCTCCGGGGCAAAAAGCACCCGGGGTGTAATCAATACCTGTACCATTGACATGTGATAGGCGGTTGGAACTCCCCATCCTCTCTCTTTCAGGGAGCCCACGGTTGTATTTATGCACCTAAGGATGAGAGCTGGAATTTAGCAGACATTTCAAATTCGAAACACACATTTTCTGAAAGGTTCCCCCTGACGAAGTGGGCCAATCGCTGTCAGGGCATCCTGGATGGAGAGAATAACCAGGGCATATCTTTACTGTCCAGTCAATAGGTCGTCACCCCCAAAGGAATTATTCCCATAAATCAGTTCTGTTCAGCAGCAAGTACAAGTTAAAGGCCTTATCTCAAGTTAATTTACTATCTAAGTTGCAGACAGCATCATCTATAAAGTTACTTCGTGAAGTTACTGGCATCGAATAAATAGTTGAGAACTCCTTCAACCCCTCATGCAAATTATTCAACAATTTTCCACATTTACAGAAGTACACATTTGTTTGTTTGGTCAGTCAGTCAGTCATTTTCTACCGCTTATTCCATAGTGGGTCGCGGGGGGGGGCTGGTGCCTATCTCCAGCAGTCTCATGGGCGAGAGGCAGGGTGTTTGTTTGGTTATTCACACAATTATACTTTAGAAATCATTCTTTCTTCTTTGATTTTTGATTTTGTGACGACCTTTCAAATATACCAGGACATACTCCTTGTTGGGACCCACAGCCATGGTTTTCAACATTAAAACTCCGGTACACACTTTTCTGGAGTTTTCAAAATAAATTGCATTTAACCGACTTTCAGCACAGCTTCAGAAGGGGAAGGGGGGTAACAGTGGACCTCCCATGATGCCACTGGCTGTATAAAAGCACCCCCTTTCCAATGGCCCGATCGCTCCACACGGTTGACCATCGGGACAGGAGCAGAACAGCGCGCTAATGTCTTTTGCTGGCAAAAAGACATAAACTCTTCAAACTGGATCCAAGAGTGTCATACGATCACCGATCATATGCAAAAGTTAAGTATGACTGAATAACTGTTTGTGTACCCAGTATTAATTCATAAAAACTTGAATTAAGGTACACGCCTGGCTTGACTTTCTCTCTCGAGTCCTGCTGAAGCAACGGTCTCAGAGAAGTCACTGCAGAGACGCCGTCTCTTTAAGCCGAGTGAATCGGTTTTCCTTGCCGGAGAGGAGGACAAACAACGGCCCGCATCACCGTGGTTACGGTAATGAACAGCTGGTTGGCGGACAGAACGAGCCGTCTTGCAAGCCACAGCACCCGAAGCTACCGAGGTTAGCTGAAAGCTAACCGCTTGTTGACTGTGGACGTTTCTTCATATTCATATTGATCTGTCTTTTAAATTAACATCTTTTATGAGCATTATCCTCCGAAGGTTCTCTAATAAACTGACCTTTGCTTGATTTTATGTGTAAATCATCTTGTTCAGCTGTCTTTCAGTAGTTTATTGGACTTCCTCAAAAGACGTTGCATGTTAATCATTTTGCTTTCGCACTTTCAGGTGGTGGTTTGTAAGTAAATTCTTCCCAAAATCTATTTTTCCCTTTTGAATCTGAAAATACTCTTTAAGAATCTCCTGACGATCAAATTTCACGTTCTAATCTGTGACAATGATAAAGATGCTAAATTTCTTTTCAAGCAATCCTCAAAAAACAAGTAAATAGTCCTTCGACCACAGACTCCGAGTTTTGTATTTGAACCAGTTCTGTCGTTTGAAACATTTTGTTCTGTAGAATTTGATCCACTAAAGCGTACATTTAAGCACAATGAATCTGCAGAATATGATTTTCTTTGCGGGGAGTCTTTTGGGTGTTCCGCCTCTTTCTTGTTGTAGAGTTTAATGTTCCAGGTTACCCTTTATATTTGCATACAGCGAGCAGCAGTAATACCATACTGGGTAAGTTGTTCAGCCCACTTGATTCTGTGCCCCAGCTGTAGGAATGTAATGTTTAGTCCCTGGTTACCTGTAATTATGCAAAACCTAAGACACTAAGAAAGTAATGGGGGCCAAGTTAATTTTTTTTTGTCAATTCCCCTTTTTGGGGCTGATTTTTTCTACCTGCAGTTTGAAACCAAAAATTTAGGGGTTTTTTCTTTTGGGGTTTTTTGGGGTTTTCGGGCCCTTTTCTTTTTGTAGGTTTAATGTTCCAGTTTTTTTTAATTGTACAGGACAGCGATCCTACTGGTAGTTGCCCCCCTTTGAAGTGCCCAGGCTTGACTGTAATGTTTAGTCCCTGGTTACTGAAATATGAAAACCGCCCAAAGAAAAATAGTGTGACTTGTAGTCTGGAAAATACGGTTTTGCCCCATTATGGAAAAGTTTAAAAACAATTTTAAGCCCCTTTTAGATCATATAGCTGCAAAAACATGAAAAGTAACCCCCCCTATTATGGATTACTTTGCTCTGATCTCTTTACTTGGTTTTTTCCCCTGCCCCTCTTATAGAGGGGTCAGTCCCCTCTTGGGGCCTTTTTTTTGGGGGTCTGACCCACTTTCTCAGGTGTAATTTGGTTTATGTGCAAAATGTCAGGGGCGCACAAATGTTCTGACAAAAACTGATTTATGATGTCATTGTGTCAGTGAGTTGGTTGAGGTCAGTAGCTGCAGCTTAAATAAAACTCCAATCTGTGCAATCAACGCAGGCCTGTCATTTCTGCTTTGACTCCTCTGTCCACTTTGTTATAGCCTTTACCACAGTCTTAAAAGTTCTTTATTTCTGTTGGTTTGTATCAGCTGAGGCAGACAGTGTTCAGAGTCCTGAAGCAGCTCAGGGCACAGGACAACAGGCATCTGTTGGAGCTGTTTAGTCTTTATTATTTTGAATATAGTTAAAGTTAGCGGTTGTTACTTTGTGTTTATTGTTTTGGGGTTCTTCATCGAAGTTATTTGTAGGTTAATAATTATTTAAATGTTTGTTTTGTTTTCGTTTGTGAGTCAGCTAGAAAGAACGGTAGGGCCATTTTCCCAAGTAAGGAACTGGTGTAGGAAACCCCGCACTGGGGTAGACCTATTTGTTTTTTCAGAGCAGGAGAAGCAGCAGAAGACAAATAAAAATGGAACTTTGTTTATTGCTTGCCAAACTGGATAAATAAACCGTAAAAAGCAACCCTTTCAAAGTTTTGGACATTGGACTTCTTTTGCCTGCATAAGAAATAAACACCCACAATGCCGTTGTGGCTTGTTGATCTTTGATTTGAATGTTTGGTTTAACAAACAATGGAATCACCTCTACAGGCATCCTTTAAAACTGCGTAGCAGTGGTCCAGAGGGTTAGTGGTTCTGGTGGGGATCATGGTATGCTCTCTGTATTTAGGACGTTGATAAGTGAGATTTGTGCTATCAAAGTCCCAGAGAACAATGATGAAGCAGTCTTGGTGTTTGTTTCCCCACGTCTGTTATCAGGTTAGCTAGCCGATGATGGCAGATCTGTGGAAATCCCAGTTTTTTGCGCTAAGGAAGATAAGCTCACTCGTTCAGTTCGCCAGGGAGCGGATATTCTACTGGTAGTTACAGGAACTGCTTCTCCAGTAATTCCTAGAGAGCCACTGCACTTCCAGCCAGGATCTCAGAAAAGCTCTGGATGAGTGGAAACCAGAGAGGACTAATCTGAGAAGACTGACTGATTCTTAGAAGTTGATCTATGGTGGAATTACCTGTAACACAGCCGCAAGGCAGACAGCTTTGTTTACAACAGAGCTTGTTTCATTCGCTTCATAATCGTTAGATAGTGCATCGTCAGTGCTCGTATACACATTATAATTTGTATTAATGGTATTTAAAGTATGGGTAAAACTTAGAGGATTGTTGAATGAGCCTATTTTCTTTATGTTAGCAGCTGGTGACCTGGATGTGAAACCACCACATTTCTCTGTTTGTCCATTGGCCGTGCGCCCCTGGCATCTTTAACCCCCCCGCTGTCCTGGCTAAGCGCTAGTACAGAGTGAGGCAGATGTCACGGGATGCGCCCGAAAGAACAGCACCCGGAGTTGCTCTGACCCCCCTCAGGACCAAAAATATAGAATAATGGTTGAAAAGACGATGTAGAGGCCTCCCTGCAGCCCAGTGTGTGGGAAAACCATGAAAGAGATGGGGGGGTCGAGTAGCGCAAGCTGGGTCCATGCGACCCCTCCAAGACTGCGGGAGGGTTAAATAAAGTTTTGCGCCCGATTTCAATTGTTGTCTTTAATTACTTTAAAACTAATTTGACCTCATTTCCAGATTCCTCAAAATAAATCTTGGTTCTTAAACATAAACATCACCACTGAACTGTGACATCATTGCATCAATTGTATTGGTCCCCTTTAATCTTTTATTTGTATATGGTTTCATTAGTTTCTGTATTCCTTTATTTTGCTTGGTAGTTTTAGTTGAATGGTTCTAGTCTAATATTTTAATAAAACTATTTTGAGTTGAATTGTTTTTGTTAATAAATTCTTAATTTTGAAGAGAAGTTATTTCTCGTGGACAACGGGCATTAGGCCTCAACGCCTCATCAGGCAATGGCAGATTCGACAGGGAGCATGCAGCCAAACCCAAACGTGGATGCCTCATGCATGGCAGCCAGGGCCCTGCCATTCCCTGTAGGGCGTGAAAAGGCCCTCGTGTCCGTCCAGCAAGCATGCAGCCAAGGGAGGAACGACAAAGTGGCCTCGGCATCGCAACGCCGAAAGAAGGCGCTAGATGGAGCAGACAGGGCTGGCAGAACATCCAGCTGCAAACGGCCCAGAGCTGTTCTAATAGCCGCAGACACTGGCTCCCCTGCACCATCCTGAGAGGCATCGGAGCCCGAACCTCAGGTCCGGGGCCTAACTCCAGAAAGTCCTCTCAAAAAAGTGTGCCCAAGGCCGCGACCGAAATAGCATCATCCTCGCAAGTCGAGGACCCGCCCTGTTCAGGAGGGGCAGTCTCGCCGCTGCCACCATCCGCCCAGATAGACTGAAGGGGGGTCTGCATCTGGGCCAGCTCCGTCGGAAGCTGATTCACCTTAGTGGCCAAAGGCATATTCGCAGCGGACCGCTTCGTCGACGCCGTAGCCTGTCCAGGTGGCAACGGATCCTGCTGGACTGAGACTGCCCAGTCAGCAGGCTGCTCCACCAAGGACAGCCGGGCCAACTGCACTGCTTTGGGCATAACGCTGCAGTTAGAGCAGGCATGATCCGAAACCGCCTCCCTGAGATACTCAACACACATGTCATGACCTCCCTCAGGCTGCAGAGGAGCCAAACAGGACACACAAAAAAGATTGTCCATGACCAACGGACTGGCGACAACAGAGGGGTCGAACGGGCAGAAAAAACGCTGTCAAGACCCTGTTACGGCAATAACGACAGCAAGCCGTAGGACTCAGCATGAGCAGAAAATGCCACAGGCTAGTCAGATAAACAGGAATAAACAAAAGCGAGCAGTAAACCACTGCTGAAGAAAGTAAATAGACTCAGCACGTGCAGAAAACGCCACTGGTGAGTCAGCAACCAATGTATAAATGAAAACAAATAGCAACACTGTCAAAGGAATCAGATTCAGCACGAGCAGAAAACGCTACTGGCGAGTCAAGCAATCAAAGCAAAGTGGACAGCAACTACTGCCGAAAAAACGGACTCAGCACGAGCAGAAAACGCCCCTGGCCGAACAAACTTACCTAAAGACCAGGAGGAAAAAGCAGCTTGCACAGCCTCTGGAGGGCAGAACCATTCGCAGCTCCGACCACAATCGATCACTAGGCTACCAGCAGCAAGAGGAACGAGGAACAACGAACACAAGCCAACACCTGTATTCAATCAACCTGCACGCGAGAAGAAAGAAGGGACTGAGCTCCTAGTGACATGTGACTATATAGACTCACGTGAGTCACCTGTAAGTCACATGTGACTATGTTGTTATTAAAATCTCGACTTGCGCATGCGCAAGAATGATCATCCAGTGCTTGAAGCACCGCCTCTGGTGGCCAGTAGGGATGAAATAGAACTCTGGTTGTAGATTTGGATGTCCTTCTCCATTCGGCAAGTTTTCAGTTCCCAGGTCCAGCATCCTTATCAATGAAGGGTTGTGTTCTACAGGTCAGTTTGGCTCACCTCTCAGCACCTGCTAAGAGGCTGCTGACAGAGCTAGGAACTGCCCCTTTTCACAGTGATAATCAATTTTATTCGCTCAGGGTTCTCATGCAAGAGAAAGAGACAGAAGTAAGGATAGCTTAAGCAATCACCTTTCTCTGCTGGAAGCATGTTTAGTGCCATTCTGCCTTGCCCTTTCAGCAAAGACTTTATTCTAAACTATGCACTTCTCAGACATTATTATGAAAAGAGATAAATGGACATTGCTAACTTCTGTGTTTTTGTACAGTAAGTAAAATTAAGTTGTAGAGTCTTTACTTCGATCCTGTGCCTGAAAATAGTCTGACTAGTGCACACTTTATTATCCCTTCAGAAATTAGTCACCTTATAAAACACTGTGTGACCTCAACTCCTGTGTCACTCTATTCTTAGATCAATCTCAAAACCATTTGACTTGACCACCTCCCTTTGATTAGAAAAATACATCAGTACACATAGATGTGTTATTCAGGCTTAACAGATAAGCTCAGGTTTCCCCTGTCATAATGACAGGGGTCATAATGTTTTTCTTTTTCTTCTGACTCTGAGAGAAACACAATCAGGAGGAGCTGAAAGCGTTTTAAACAGTTTATTGATAATGCCGGAAGGCTGAATAGGGATCCGGACTGGAACTGCCTTGGAATGGGATCTTCACTAGGCGGAAAGGAGATTAGTTATTGAGGAATCGAAGAATGGAGATGATTTCGGAGAAGGGTTCAAGGTGGACTTACAGTAGGCTAATTTGGTGAGGCGATTAGAGCGCGAATAAACGATTATGCAAAGAGCTGCACATCACGGTCAGTTACCACATAGGTGAAAACAACGAGCTGACACCTCCCTCCAGTTTACAGCTCCTTGTGAAGTCCTGCTGATTAAGCTTTGTTTCAAAACACCTGTGATGCAGCACCTGCCAGTCACACCCTGTAGTAGAGGGAAAAAACACAGCACGCACACACAAACTGCACACTGACACCGTGGGTATGACATCTCCATCTTATTCAGTGTTCTGAGTAAGATAAGTTTTTGAAACTTGATTGAATTTTCGTGAACTCATTGCTTTCGTTTTCTTACAGACTTCCCTCTATGGAAGTAATTTATGCATCAACACGTAGCTCCGTCTTTCTGCTTTTTGGAAATATTAAGTGTTTTAGCCGTAGGTTTTACAGTTTACTTTAAATACTCCCTGATTACAGGCATGTATCACTTCCAGACCCATTGGTATCAGTACAAAATATAAGAAAGGGGAGGACTCTGAATAGCAGTGAAGAGGATCGTTTTCGAATTGCCCAAGCTCCTAAATGGCCATGTGTGGAGACATAAGCCTTATCACCTTTTTACTTCAAAACGTTCTTTCACTAACAGTTCAATAATGTTTTGGATAGTTAATACTGCTTTAATATGTAAGATGTTTGTTCAATACGATCCTATATTATTCAATGTAGAAGGAGATCAACAGTTTTCAACTACTACTTAACTGTTACTGTAGAGCTGCAGGGGTGAACCAAATGGATGGAGAATGGTGGCCAAAGCCAGTCTATCACTATCTCACTCTGTCTGTCTGCCTCCTCTCTCTCTGTTTCCCTACTCTATATTTTTCTGTCCTGCACTCCGACTTATGCATTTTTAGTTTTTTGTGTTTTTCAGCTTATTTGTTGTTCGTTCTTTTATGTTGTTTTTCTCAGTTTTTGCATTTTAACAACTGTTTTATTCAAACACGTTGCTTTGTGGTAACTTTATCCTGTTTTATCGCTGATAGTCTTCCTATTTAAACAGGTCAGATGGCAATTTTCTTTGTTAATATTTCTGCTATTTTCAGCTAATTTGTCATATGTCTGATATTCTGTTGTCAACCTTAGCCTCTTTCTGCAGGGGAGTTTAGCCTCTCTAGCCGATTTCCTGCAGTCAACTTCTGCCAGCTTACAGCAAAAAAATTCAGCTTACAGCATTCACACTGCATTTTCCCAGGAACTGCAACTTTTTATAGTTTATTTACATTTTGTGCCATTGGACGTTTGAATGACATTGTATCTTTATAATACTAACATAATTCAACCAAAGCTGCTCTACTAATATTCAAACTATATGATATCTCTTCTCACCTGCCAGTTTTGTCAGATTTCATTATAAAGCTGCTATCCTGCCCCAAACACCTTCACTTCTGGTAGAGTTTGTTTCTCTAAACATTCTGTGATCTAAAAGATTAGTTCTAACTTCTATTCCAAGTGTTTAGCCTTTATTCGTCTGTATTTGGGGTGCAAATACTTAAAGGAGTCAGAAATTTTGTGCTTTTTACAAGGAATGTGATGTTTGGCGTTGTCTCTCCAACGCCTGGAACTTCTCAAAAACAAGATAAACAGTTCCAAGAGAGGCTGTTCGTTCCTTCCTAAGTTTACACAAACATGTCATAGTTTGCTGAAAATCTAAGACATGCAATCTGTTCTACAGCCACCTCTAATGGTTTTTCACTAATGGAGTTTAAACGAAAATTCAACATGGAAGACTCACCATCACCTCCAGCTGCGTCTAATTACTTCTCCGTGCGGCTCTGCTCCACCATCAGCGTCAAGTTCGCATTTCTCCCCGGCCAATCATCCTACAAGGCTCCGTTTTAAAAGAGCTTCATTGAATCCTCTGTTCTTCAGCCAAACTTTGACATGCAGCCACATTACGGTCAATCTCGCCTGACGATCTGGCCGCTCCAGACGGATCCTCGTCCTCCTTACTTACTTGCAGAACCATTCGCCTGGCTTCCCACTTTGGTGTCCATTCTCCGTCTTCCCAGCTCAGACCGTGCTGCATGTATCCTGGCACATCGCACTCTGCTCAGCTCTGCGCTCCTGCCGCAGCATGATTCTCTCCCTCTGCCTCCTCCACCTTCCACCTCCTCCGGAAGCGCCTTACAATCCTCCTGGCAAGCACTGCCGAGGTTGACCTCTTCCACCCCAGCTCCCGACGCCACATCCCGGCCTCTCTTCAGGCCCGCACCTCAAGCTTCGACGTCTTCTTCTGCTCCAGTCATCCTCATCTTCTCTGCTTCGTTCATCCCGTTCATGGATTCTCTCTAGCGCTCCATTCATCTCACTCAGCGTCCGGAGTTCGCCTCCAACTCGGCCAAGTCAGCTTCCCTTCTCCACTCTCTAAAAAATGGACATCTAGAGATCCACTCAATGTTGCCTCCACAGCAACCCCGCTTGGACTTTGGTTCAAGTAGCTTCCACAGTTACTCAAGGTTTGATCTCGGCACAGAACTTGGTGACTGGAAGAGTCTCTCTTATTGCAAGGCTTTAGTTGTCTAAGATAACAGTCAGCTTTTAAATATTATTTCTCCACTTGTTTCAGAGATCAAGTTTGTCTGGTTGAATTCTTATTTCATATTCATAAACATAGGCAGGTTTTAACTTTAGCAACTCATTTTAATGCTGGGAAACGGCAGTTTAAGGAAGCTATATTGCTCAGGAGAGCAAATCTGTCTTTTTGGCTTTTAGAAACAGTGGCACTTGCAAGATCAGGTTTTGCACATTAAGCAGCTGCTAGCAGCTTCGTACGTATAAGCATTCATGCAAAAAACGTATTTGCTAATGAATAGTGATGAAGCCTCAGTTCTGTCTAAGACTATGCATCTTCTTCCTGGTCCTATATTTAGGTATGTTTTCTCTCCGAGTATGTGCTCAGCTTCACTGGGAGCCAGCTGCTTCCAGGGAAGGAGGTGTTAATTTACTAATTAGAAGAAGACTTTGGAAATGTCCAGCCTCATCATAGTTGGTAGCCACTTCTAAATCAGATTCTACTATTCTACGATTCTACTTATTTTCTGCCTCATTCTTTCACATCGAAGTAAGAACTGTAAATAATCTATCATTGTTGTTAGAAATCTATGGCAGAGTGAATGATCGTTCTGGAAAAAGACCAAACTTGTGTTACTTTAATTGCTACTCAAATTTAAATAATCAGGGATTAGTTTGATTTAAAAGTAATTATGAGGACTGAGTAAACAGTACAACTCGGTACCACCTCATCTCCTCACACTCAGCCTCTCCAGGGCTCATCCTTCCGTGTATGACAGGCGCAGCTATTTCTTTTCTCTCCCTCACTCTTTTATACAAGCCAACCCTTCACTTGCTACCTCATCAGGTACAGTCAAGCCTCCATGCTTAGTCAGGACTACATCATTCGCCTTACCTGGGACATCCAAGTCTCAACTTCTGCTCACCTCAGGTTCTGCAAGATCTCATCCTCTTGCCTAGTCAGGCTTTCATTATTTTCCCTCTACACCTTGTCAGGCTCGACCAAGTTTCATCCTCCGTTCTCCTCGTTAGGCTCAGCTAATTCCGCGTCTCCCTTGCCAGATCAGGTTTATTCCAGTCCCTCTACAAGCTCAGTCAGCTTAATCTTTTCTCCTCCACTCGTTAGGCTCAGCTTAGCTCTTACTCTCAACCTGTTATCATTACCTTTTCCCTTGTCTCCTAGCCAGTTTCTCATCCTTCCCCTTCTTCGCCCGTCAGGCTTACTTCATCCACTCTTTTTGCCATCCTTCTTCCCTTCCATTCATTTCTCTTTCAGCTCTGCCTCAGCCTCGGCATATTTTTGGGGGGAACGCATCTCTATTGTTAATCCGATGATGTTCGAAGCCTTCAACGGGTATTTCAGGCTAGGTAAATTTACTTCCCCTAACTTAATTGAAAATGAAACTGGTTTGTTTCATTTTCAAATCTATCTTTCTCAGATCTCAAGTTTTTTCCTGATCAATTCAAACTCTTCCTCATACATTCTAAAAGGAAGGCCCATGTTTCATTCCTAATAGCTATTCTAGATGACCCGTTCTGCCCTTCTAAGCTATGCTTAACTTTACATTTAAAGGTCACAGACTCAGCTCGCCAGCATACCTCTTTCTACCCCAGGAGGAGCCCATGTCCTTCTCCTGGTTTCTCAGGTTTCTGAGGCAAATTTTAGCTCAGTGCAACAGTGTCTTCTAAGCAGTTCAGACTACGCATTCAGATTGGGGCAGCTACTACAGCAGCTACCCAAGGAGTTACCAGCTTCCCTACATCTAATCTGCTGCTAATCGACTTCTGCATTCTCTTCATATGTCCATCCAGACTTTCATTATGTTCTAGCTGCTCACGATTTAGCAGCTCTTAGGTAAGAGCTCCTGCATTTACTGGTGGTGGTTGGCCTTTCAGTTTAATCTCATCCTTTCTTCCTAATCACTGAATTAACCTAATTTCTCCCATCATTCTCCTAAGTCCCCATCCTCCAATGTCTGTCAGCTGCAGATCCGTTTCGTGCTCACGCTGATTCATCTTAGTCACCACATCATATTTATCACTTCTTCTATTTTGCAGCCATCTCTCTTCGCATTGTCAGGCAAACAGCAATAACTCTCCTGCCTTGTCAGGCATGAGAGACTTTGACCCTCCTCCACCCCATCTCCACCATCTGGCTTCCAAACTCCTTCCAAATCTCCTCAGACCTCCACTCCACCACCAGGATCAGATCCCAGGGTGGAAGACATCTCTAAATCTAACCCTAAGATGTTCATTCAAACGCATGTCATTCTCAGCATTCACGTCTTCCACTGGGGTCCAGCGCCAAAGAAATAAACATTCACTAATAAACTTTTCTAATTACATCCCTGTCTTCTCTTTGTGAGTCTTTCCAGGTTGAAATGAAGATTAAGATAATTTCTAATTGTCTGTATACACAGTCAAGAGGTTTACCATATAATCTTTGAAAGACGTCCAGATCACATTCTACTTTCTCTGTAAGCGAAAGAGATGTCAAAACTACATTTTGCCTTTAAAGGGAACATTGCTTTTCCTATTATCTTCCCTTCAGTATCAAATCATTTATTAAAATTTATTGTATAAAGAAAACAAGACCTCTATTTTATCTTACAAATATAGATCACAATTGTGCATCCCAAACAGTAATTTATTTGTGAAGAACTTAACTGCAAGGACTTAGAATCCAGTATCCTGAACTGTAAAAAACCTTTTAGTAATGCAGTGTTGTCAATTTATTGGAGTTTAGATTCAAAGTATTTCCAATGCAATTAAGTCCACTATTGAAGTTTGTTTTGTAGGAGTCTTGCCTCTGATTATTGTTTTTATGTTATATCATATTTATGTTCTACATAAATATGTCTTAATTGAGTTAGGGCCTATTTATGTTTTCTTTCTGTACTGTCTGCAACACATTTCTTTATGTTAGTTTATATTATAGTGTTCCTGCTTTGTTTCCAGTCGTGCTCTCCAGTCTTTTACTCTTCTCCCGCAATCTCCACTTTTTAACTCCACTTGTTTTTTCCATACATGTATGATCAGTTTCCTTCAGTACTTTTTGTTAATATCCAAACCTGCCCGTGTATGCTGCTCCTTTCCTTATTGTCTTAATGCTATTTTCTCTCTATCTTAGTTCTGGGTTCCAATCCAAAAAACATTTCGTAGCCTTTAGAAGTAAAATATTTCCTGGAAACATCTGTTAAAGTTCAGAATTGCAGTAAATAACACGTACATTTAAGCATCCGTTCAACACTGACATTCTCAGCTTACAGTTGGAGGGAAACCTTCCCACAGAGTTCTCTTGGGGTCAAAGGTAACACATTAATACCCATATTCTCTCATAGTTGCTACTGCCATATTAATTTTATATAAACTTTGTTGTGCATCTTTTTCCTAGCCCTAACTTCTTCTGTCTCATCGTTTTAATGTGAAGTCTATGTAAAGTCTAGCTTCCTAAATTTTATTAACTAATTCAAAATGTATTTATGGAGGATGCGTAGGTTCAAGTTATTGTTACTTATCAGTTGTTGTTTGTTGTGATTGTTGCTCATGTTTCTATTCCCAGATTAATAGAAATGTAGTTCAGTTGCCATTACATAGAAATAATAATAATAATAAACTGACCTTTGCTTGATTTTATGTGTAAATCATCTTGTTCAGCTGTCTTTCAGTAGTTTATTGGACTTCCTCAAAAGACGTTGCATGTTAATCATTTTGCTTTCGCACTTCCAGGTGGTGGTTTGTAAGTAAATTCTTCCCAAAATCTATTTTTCCCTTTGTATCTGAAAATACTCTTTAAGAATCTCCTGACGATCAAATTTCACATTCTAATCTGTGACAATGATAAAGATGCTAAATTTCTTTTCAAGCAATCCTCAAAAAACAAGTAAATAGTCCTTCGACCACAGACTCCGAGCGGCCAGTTCTGTCGTTTGAAACATTTTGTTCTGTAGAATTTGATCCACTAAAGCGTACATTTAAGCACATCACCTCCAGTCTAACATCATAAACAACTATCTGAAGTTGTAGAATTTTTCTCAATGTTCCACAATGTCAAAACTCCTTAGCGTATTGTAATGCACCTAATCCTTTCAAAACCGAATGTTTTGTAATACAGATTTTCCCACAATACTCAGTTTAACACCAATAGAGAGAAGAATATTCTATGGTACAAAGTTATTTGGAGAAACTTTAAAAAACTGCTCACAGGGTTTCCAAGTATGTGTAATTCAAAGTTTTCATAAGTGTTTTTCATTTGGCCACTGAACAAATCTTTAATGCCTAGTTCATGTTATTTTACTTAGTAACAAAAAGTTGTAAAATGCCCCTTTCTTTTTTCTTTTCCCCTTTTTCCCCCCCCCACCCCCCCTGTGAATGCTTCACTGTTTTAAAAATTAAACCTCACACTTTTTTGTTTTTTTGTTTTTTTAGAAAAATTTCAAAGCTATGCCTATGGCCATTTGCCCCCCACTTTCAATTAAAAAAAATTTCCTGGGGGTAACAATAAGAATTTTCTGGAAATTTTTACCTACCCCATGTAACCCCATGAAAACAGGTTTCTTCCATTGGAACACGGGGGGTGGGGAATGCGAAGGCTCAGCAGCTTCTTTAAAAAGGAAAAACTAAAAAGCAAGACAATTTTTTTTTTTGTTAGCCCGTTTTTTTAAAATTTGAAATTATGCAATAAAAAACCTGGGCCCCTGTTTGGGGCCCCCCTTCATTCACGTCCCCCCGGGAGGGGGCCCAGGGGACCTGGGGGATTTGGGCCCTCTCGGCCGGGCCTGGGGGAACGTCTTGGGCTCCCCCGGGGAGGGCTGGAGGGGGGTGTTTTGGGAGGGGGACTGTCTGGGGTCTCTTACTGAGTTTTCTCCCCCCCCTGGGACCCGGTCCCGGATAAAGCGGAAGGCGACGACGACTTATGCTTTTTTTTTAAAGAGTTGGTTCCTTATTTGGCATCTAAGGGGAAAAACGTCAGAATGATCCAGTTTAGTTAAGAAACAGAGAGAGCAAAATACATGGAAGCTTTCAGAGCTTTGGGATCCTCACAGTGAGACCTTCTTGGACTCAGGTAAAGTAAAAAACCATTCCTGGATTTAAAAAAGGACTCCAATAAATGGGGGGCAGATTTTTCCAGCTGCTCATCAGTTTTTTATTTTGAAACATAGAGCTGTCCAGGGGTGCTGAAGCTCTGACTTTTGACCAGCTTCTTTTTCCTACCTATTTTAAGGGTTTTGGACTCCATGGTTTTTGTCTGCACTGCATTAAAACATGATTTTTGACCTTCTGTGGATCCACAACTATATGAAAAAATCTCATTTTTTTCACTGGGGAAGTTTATTCTGATCACAGATTAATTTGTAGAAGGGGGCACCTTTTTTTACTGATTGTGTTAACATACGGTGTTCAATTAATAATTTTAAAAGGACCAAAAATTACTGTCTTTTTATTTTGATGGCAGTTTAGAAACCAGCAACTGTACTACTTGAACGGTACTTAAACTTAATGTAGAAAACTTCTAAATGAAAAACAACAAATTTTTACTTTTTCAGGGGGGGGTTTAGTAAAATTTTGCTCAGATTTTTTTGTAATTTTCTTGTGTTTGGATTGGTCAACAAATTAAAGTAATATTAAGAAAACACAAACGATGATGTTTTGGAAGTAAGGTTTTAAAAATCATCTTGTTTTACAAAAAAAAAAAGAAGAGTCAGTGATAAAAAAAAAAAGGGAAGCAGGGGGATAGGATAGGGGAAAAAAAAACCCCCAGTCCATTGTCAGGTATAGTATTTGTACAAGACAGTTTCCAGGCTGTCCTTACAGAAGACCACAACAGAAAAAAAAAGAAAAATCAATCAATGGATGAATGTAACTTAAGGCAAAATGGGGTTAAAAAGGGTTTGCGACAGACTAAGGTTTTCACAAAGAACTTAACAGGCCCAAAAAGCAACTGTTAACCCAAAAGGTTTCAGTGAAGTTTTTTTACCCTCAAATAAAAATTAAAAAAACTACAACAGGTAATAAACACAGCCCCCTTTTTTCCCTGTAGTTTCCCAGTCCTGAGGTGTGGGTTATTGTTTCCCCAATATCTCACCACCAAAAATAAGAAATGACACTGATAAAAGTATAAAATTTTTAATTTAATAATAGAAAACCAAAAAGACTGCTGAGTGTATCAGGGGAAATTAGGTCAGACACATAAATAATGTTAAAGCTACACAACCTTTGAAAAAAAAAAACCCATTAGATTTAATCTTTAAATTTTTATTTTTTTTTTAAAAAAAATACTTTTAAACATATTTCAATCATGTTCACCTTTACCTTTATTAAAAACTGCAGTTACCGTCTGTTTTTCCAGTAGAGGGCCCAATAATAAACCCTCCTGCTCTGATAAAGAGAGTTTTAGTTTTCGGCCCGGCAGCTAAAACATCAACATTATTCTGACTGTTTCCATGATAATTTAACATTTTATAAAAATTTTCCTAACTTTTTTAAAGTAGAAGCTCCGCATCTTAGCCTTTAAAAGCAGAGTTGTAGAGCTTTGTTTTCATCTGTCTGTTGGGAGCTGAACCTCTGCCAAAACAAAAAAAAAAACCAAAAAAAAACTTGTCCAAAAAAAAATTAGAACTAGTTCTAAATACCACTCATAACGTTGACCCCAAAACCTCCAGGTGTCTGCTAGACAGCCCGGGAATGAAGATAGATTAATTTTTCAACATCAAGGTGAGTCTAATTATACTTTAAAATCATCAAATGAATCAGTTCATCAGAAAGTTGGAATGACCTAGTCAAAGTCCAGAACTAAATTATTGTAGGGTCATCCAAAGAGGGCTGTGGACAAGAGATGTTCTCCCAGTCTGATAGATGTGAAGAACTTTAGCAAGGCTGAGGAGCAAATATGGTGAAGTGAAGATGTGTGAAGCTGACAGACTCCAACCAAAGAAGACTGGAGGCTAAACTTGAACCAAAAGCTGCTTCAACAAAGTATCAGTCACAGGGTGCACATAGTTTTCCTCTCTAACAGATTAGTTTTTCAGTTGAATTGTACGAGATACTCGCTACATTATATGTGGAGAAAGTTTAATGATTTATCATCGTCTCATTTCCAACAAGCCAACATAAAAAACCTGGTATTTTAACAGCGGTGTGGAGACTTGAGGGTCACTGTAGAGGTCAGGTTTTTTTATTTTTATTAAACTAGATTTTTGAAAAAACCCTTGAGCTGAAACCAAGTTTAGTTTCTTTTAATGAAGTATTGAAATTTGGCAGTTAAACTTATTGTGTTCATTAATTTCACATTTTACACAATATAAATAATGTAATTTTTGTACTATAGTATTTATTTAAACACAGTGGGCCCTTTCTCATTTTTTCTCTTTTTCCATTCTAAGACATGTTTTTTCTGCTTTGTTAAGCAGCATTTCAGTTTTTTGGTCTAATAAACTAGATTTGCCATTAATCACTGGGAATGGGTTTAGGGATTGGGGGTTTCTGTGGGGAGGGGGGGATCTTTGGGTTGTAATCTGCTAATCGGCCACTAGATGCCGCTGCATTTTATTGTACTCACTGCATCTTTAAGGTATATTTTGTTTTTCACCAATATTTTTCTAACTAGACATTAAAACAAACTGTGTTGTAGTGAAGATGTTGTTACGCAGCAAATAAATCTCATTTATTTCATATCTGTGAAATTCTTTAAAAATGTTAATTTTAAACAAAATAATAATTTTTCCTGAACGCAGCGTCATAATGGTACAAAACTAAGATGTTTTTCTGGTTTAACATGTTTGTCTCCAGGTTAAAGTTTATTCCAGATTGTTTGCTGGGAGATAAAACCAGAGGCAGGTTAGATATAAATCACATTTCCTTCACTCTGTAGGCGTGTGATGAGCACCGACTTTTATTTATAACGTTGTTTATTCCACAGGATCTTCGTTTTGTTTGTATATTTAACCCTTCACAACACTAGTGTTTGCTGAGGTTATTATTTACAGTTTTACCCACTTTGGGCCGACCTTGTAGAGAAACAGTAACAGAACATTTATGGAGACACATTTCATGATTTTAGCCTCTCATTTGAGGTTTTTTGTACAGAACTCAATTATAATATCATGAGAACATGATGAAGGGAAGACATTTTCCTTCTGGCCTCAGAACTCCTCAAGAAAAACTAAACAGTTTTGCTTCTCAGAAGAATTTCCATCCAGATAGAGGGATGGATAAAATACTTAAAAAACTGCTAATAAAAACAAGAGCTTTTCTCAAATTAAATGCTGTTTTCTGCAAAGTTTTGGCCTCATTCTGTAACCTTTAAAATTCAGTAAAGCTGCTTCATTGTAGACCTGGAGGTGGGTCTTCTTTGACCTTGGCTGACCTTGTCTGATCAGTGGTTTCTACAGAGTGCAGTTGGATTAAAATTAGGACACATCCACAGTTAGACAGTGGAACAGTGGGATCTTCTAACGTCATCTTCAGAAACATGTTCCTCAAAGCTAAACGACTTCTGTTTTCTGTCTTTAAAGCTGTTTTATTGCTCCTTAAAGGGAAGATTAAAGCAACCTGTGAAGACAAAGTCAGACACGTCTCACAACAATTTAGATTTACTGTTCCTTCAGTAGGGTCAGGGTTAGGGATGCTAAAGGTTGGGAAAAACTCATTTTTCTAACAAACTACAACAGGAGCTGGAGCTGTGCAGCTTAATGTAACTGAAGGAATTGAAACACATTTTAAGGACAACAGAAAAATCAATGAATGGGTGTTCCTGTTTTTAATGTTTTATTATTATCTTCTATTTATATTTAATGTTTTCAGTTAAACTGTTGTATGTATTGTTAAACCTATTATAGCTATTTGAATTATTGTCATAATTATTATTATTTGGTATGTTTGTTTAAAACATGTTTCTTGAAAATGAGACTCAGTGTCACAATGAGATTTACCTGTAGAAATAAAAGTGGAATAAAAAATATGAATAAAAATAAATAATTTAAAACTAAAAGTAAAACACAAAACTTAAATAATTTAATAAAGACATCAATGTTCAAATATTCTACATCTACTAAAATATTTTACAATGAAGCCAATCAAGAACATTTATTGAAATGAAATTCAAATGTCCACAACTGAACCACTGGTCCACAATCTGCTTCATGTTCCTCTGGATGTTCAGTTTAAAGTTCTTGTAATCAGCAAGTGGAACAACTGAGCATTTAGAGCTCTGAGAAATCAGCCATGTTTCAACACAGTTACCATGACAACTCAGACTCTGCTCAGGTAGGAACTTCCCCTCTGGGGACAGCTGTCCCTGAATGGGAAAAGACACGTAGCTTTTGGAGCAGGACACCACATGGACCTTCGTCTTTGTCTGTTTGTTGTTCTACAGAATGTGAGCTAATGCTTCCTGGTTCCTCCACAGAGTGGACCAGCAGAACTCAGAGGTTCCCAGTGGTCCGTCTGCCCAGCAGCATCAAACACAGCTGGACTCCATATTTATGGTCTGTACATGTACAACAACTACTTCTCCATCGGTTCTGTTCACAGTCATCTCCATGCTGCACTTTGTAGACCAGAGGACTGTCAGTCTGTCCAACATGGACCTGATGTTTGGCTCCATGATCTCAGTCTGATGAGTCCTTCATATATTGTTCTGTTCCAGCTGCTGGAGGACAACATTGTTACTTTTGTGAAGAACGAGCTGAAGAAGATCCAGAAAGTTCTGAGTCCAGATTACCCAGAAGGCTTAGAGAGGAGGATGGGAGGATGAGGAGGTGTTGGAAGGTGTTGGAAGGTGAGGATGAAGAGCAAAGGAGGAGCAGCAGAGAGGCTTTTGTGAAGATCACACTGAAATTCCTGAAGAAGATGAAGCAGGAGGAGCTGGCTGAACGTCTGCAGAGCAGTAAGAGGATTTCTCTACAGATTTAACCTGCAGGATAAATGCTAAATTTATTTCAGCCTCAAGAGCAGAAAAACTGATATTTAAATGCTCTATTTAGAGGAATTTGTTTCATTGCTAATAATATTTTGTCTTCCTTCAGGGTTGTCTTCCTCTTGTCACCCTAAACTTAAATCTGGTCTGAAGAAGAGGTTCCAGTGTGTGTTTGAGGGGATCGCTAAAGCAGGAAGTCCAACCCTTCTGAACCAGATCTACACAGAGCTCTACATCACAGAGGGAGGGACTGCAGAGGTCAATGATGAACATGAGGTCAGACAGATTGAAACAGCATCCAGGAAACCACACAGACCAGAAACAACCATCAGACAAGAAGACATCTTTAAAGTCCCACCTGGAAGAGATCAACCAATCAGAACAGTGATGACAAAGGGAGTGGCTGGCATTGGGAAAACAGTCTTAACCCAGAAGTTCACTCTGGACTGGGCTGAAGACAAAGCCCACCAGAACATCCAGTTCATATTTCCATTCACCTTCAGAGAGCTGAATGTGCTGAAAGAGAAAAAGTTCAGCTTGGTGGACCTTGTCCATCACTTCTTTACTGAAACCAAAGAAATCTGCAGCTTTGAACACTTCCAGGTTCTGTTCATCTTTGATGGTCTGGATGAGAGTCGACTTCCTCTGGACTTCCACTAACAGGGCACTTCATTCTCAGACTGCAGGTTTACTGGTGGTTCCTAGAGTCTCTAGAAGTAGAATGGGAGGCAGATCCTTTAGTTATCAGGCTCCTCTCCTGTGGAACCAGCTCCCGGTTCTAGTCCGTGAGGCGGACACCCTGTCTACTTTTAAGGCTAGGCTTAAAACTTTCCTTTTTGATAAAGCTTATAGTTAGAGTGGCTTAGGTTATCAGGGAGGGAGCCTTCCTCCCTCCCTATTGGATGGAGTAAGGGGGAGCCAGGTTTAGCTTAAACCGACTCAGTTATGGCTGAGGTGCAAACACACCCTCCATTTCTGCTACCTGTATGACCCTTTCTCTTTTCCAATGGTTATAATCAGTCTGACAGAGAGAGGTATCCCAATCCTTGTGGTTTTTAGTATAACAATGACCATCAGTGGGACCCTTTGTGGGGTGCCTTGAAACGACATTGTTGAAAATAAGCGCCGTTTAACTAAATAATCTGAACTGAAACTATCTGTGTAGTTATGCTGCTATAGGTTTAGGCTGCTGGAGGACATAATGACCACTTTCACCCTCTTCGCTACATTCTCACACTACTCTACAATTTTGCATTATTTGCTGTTATTTCAGCTTTTAACTTTGTTCTCTCTCTTTTCTCTTCCTAGAAGCTACACCTGGCCTGACTCTGTGTCTACTTGTGACAACTTTCTGGAGAGGGGACTCCTCCAAGCTTCTGCTGGCAACAACTTAATGCTCACCCTCTACCGATGATCCACATGGCCCTGTCTTTCAGTGTTTAACCCTTTCTCTCTCCTAGACATAGCTACTGACTGAACTTTTACTGTAACTAACTCTATATGCTCTCTTTCAGACTCTAATCTTGAAAACTGGCTCAGAGTTTGTCTGTTCTTTCTTTCTAGGTGAAACGACTAAAGGAGCTACATCCATTAACATTTACTTTTCCTTCCCATAGAAAGGACTCCTGGATCAGTGCTTCTTTGTTCTCTTTGTGTCTCTGCTCTGTTCTCTCTAACCCCCAGTCGGTCGTGGCAGATGGCCGCTCACACTGAGCCTGGTTCTGGTTCTGCTGGAGGTTTCTTCCTGTTAAAAGGGAGTTTTTGCTTTCCACTGTCGCTACATCCATGCTCAGTATGAGGGATTGCTGCAAAGTCAACACCAGTGACTGTCCACTGTCACTACATGCTCATCCAGGAGGAGTGAATGCTGCAAGTCACTGACTGGATGCAATCTGCTGGGTTTCCTTAGATAGACAAACTTTTTTATCCAATTTGAATAAATAACAGAATCTGACTGCACTGTTCAATGATTAGGATTAATTGGAATGTATGTACCTGACTTTTGTGAAGTGCCTTGAGACGACATGTGTTGTGAATTGGCGCTATATAAATAAACTGAATTGAATTGAACTGAATCGACACAAACACAGTGAACAGAAACCTCCAACTGTCTGAAGACAACGGGAAGGTGACACGTGTGGAGGAGCTTCAGTCAAATCCTGATCATCCAGGCAGATTTAATAATTACTGGCATCAGCTGCTGTGTAGTGATGGTCTGACTGGTCGCTGTTACTGGGAGGTCGAGTGGAGAGGAATCGTTTATATATCAGTGAGTTACAGAAGAATCAGGAGGAAAGGAGACAGTTATGACTGTTTGTTTGGATTGAATGATCAGTCCTGGAGTCTGAACTGCTCTGATGATGGTTACTCTGTCTGGCACAATAAAAAGAAAACATCAATCTCCTCCTCCTCCTCCTCCATCTCTAACAGAGTAGCAGTGTATGTGGACTGTCCTGCTGGCATTCTGTCCTTCTACAGAGTCTCCTCTGACTCACTGATCCACCTCCACACCTTCAACACCACATTCACTGAACCTCTTTATCCTGGATTCTGGATCTGTCCTGGTTCCTCAGTGTTTCTGTGTTGAGTCTAAAGAGTCTCCTCCTGTCAGAGAAACACTCTCACTGTTGAACAGATAGTTCAGTCTCTGCATGTCTGTCTCTTTCACTCAGAAACATTTTCACATTCAGTCGGTTTCTTTCTGAAACTCTTGGAAAAGATTCCTTGTAAACTTTGTCCTCTTCCAGTCCTTTAAAGATGGAAGCTGGGATTATTCCAGGATCCAAAGGTTTGGTTCTGTTTCCACTCAAAGCTCCATTTAGGGCTTTTCCTCCAATGTGCTTCCAGTGCTATACCAAGACTGCTGCTGGAGTTGGTTCTTTACTGGTTCTTTACTGGTTCTTTAATGGTTCTTTACGTCTCTTCCAGTAAATGTTTGATCCTGGCTCTTAATATCACCATCAGAAGAAGTTTTAACATTTCTATCTCCAATCTTTTCTGTCATGTTTCTTGTTTATGTCACTAATGTAGTTTTTCTTCATCTGATCTGAACAGTTTTGTACTTTAGTCCCAGATAAACAGGCTGCCTCCTCAGGATCTGTGGGCTGTGAAGCTCAGGGTTTCTGGAACTGATTTGTGATAAAAATGATGACGTGAGTGGAGCTGCTGTTTTAACTGTCCAGGTGGTTGTTCAGTTCCTCACTGTTAGTATCTGCTATGTTTTAATGAACCAGATCAGTTCACAATATGACTTCTGATGAGACTGTTCCTTAAAGAAGAATCATTCCAGACTATCTGTGGCTGAACTGCAGATGATGGAAATGTAAATATTGGAGAATAAAACAGTATTTGCTACCAGTTTTCTGACTGTTATTTTACCGAACATCAAATATGTCTAAAAGGTTAAAACAGTGATGAACTCAGCCAGTCTCAGTCTCCTGCAAATACTCATTTGACCTTTAGTCCAAAGAAAGGAGGAGGGGGTGTCTGTCCCAGCAGTCATTAATGGACTACAGGCTGAGGACACACTGGACAGGTCACCAGTCCATCACAGAGTCAGGGTTGGATCTACCTCACCAAGGTCTACATTGTGAGGTGAGGTACAGAAACCCATCATCACAGGATGAAATAATTACAGGCCTGACGTCTGTGTTCATGGAATCCTTTGAGTGACTGGTGTTAAAGCACCTGAAGGACATCACAGGCCCCCTGCTGGACCTCCTGCAGTTTGCCTACCTGGGAAACAGGTCAGCAGATGATGCAGTCAACTTGGGACTACACTTCATCCTGCAACACCTCGACCACCCAGAGATGTACGCCAGGATCCAGTTTGTGGACTTAAGCTCAGCCTTTAACACCATCTACCCAGACATCCTCCACCAGAAGCTCATCCAGCTATAGTCCCACCGTCTTCCGTTTATCTATCAGGTTGCAGGGGCAGCAGACTCAGCAGAGACACCCAGACGTCCCTCTCCCCAGACACCTCCTCCAGCTCCTCCGGGGGGAGCCCAAGGCCTTCCCAGGCCAGCCAAGAGATCCGGCGTCCCCTGGGCCCCTTCCTGGTGGGATGTGCCTGGAACACCTCCCGAGGAAGGCGTCCAGGAGGCATCCGGTATAGATGCCGAGCCACCTCAACTGGCTCCTCTTAATGTGGAGGAGCAGTGGCTCTACTCCGTGCACCTCCCGGATGCGAGCTCCTCACCCTATCTCTAAGGGAAGTGTGGTAGGAAAAGATGCACCAGCAACATGAACACCCATAGCATTGACAGAATTGACAAGTGAAATCCATTCAAGAATTTGGGGAGCTTCACAAGGAGTGAACTGAGGCTGGAGTCACTGCATTAAGAGCCACCACACACAGATGAAAACTAGACATTTGTAGAAATGGGCTACAAATGTCACATTCTTCGTGTCAAGCCAGTCCTGAACCAGAGAGAACGTCAGAAGTGTCTTTCCTGGGCCAAGGAGAAAAGGAACTGGATTGTTGCTCAATGATCCAAAGTCCTGTTTTCAGATGAAAGGAAATTCTGCATTTCATTTGGAGATCAAAGTTCTAGAGTCTGGAGGAACAGTGAGGAGGCACAGAATCCACATTGAAGTCCAGTGTGAAGTTTCCACAGTCAGTGATGCTTTGGGTAGACATGTCATCTGCTGGTTCTGGTCCACTGTGTTTTTTGAAGTCCACAGTCAACGCAGCCATCTACCAGAATCACGTGCAAAAAGAAAACCCCTTCTTGTTGGATATAGCTGGAGACACTGTGCGCATGATGTCCAATGATGCAAAAGCCCTTTTAAGTCCATTCGGCACAGAAACACAGGATTTCTGCTCAGAGATCTATTATGACAGAGACAAATGTCCAAAACAGAAGGAGATTTTCTCTGAATTTCAGAGTTTGCTGCATCTGCCACCAAAGATCCTGGTACGACCAATAAGCAGCAGATTCTTGCAGATGCTGGACGTGTTTACCAGGGTGGATGAGTTGATTGTTGTTTTGACTGCCTCCACCTCTGCAGCCACAGCCTTTTCCAGGGCATGTAGCCACAATGCTCCTTCAACAAAATCAGCCAAAACAGCCTATAGACCTGTTACAGCTGTTTGTTCAGCAAATAGACTCTTGGCGCCCTCCTGGGCTCCAGCCCTATTCCCTGAACAGGTTAAAGCATCATCTGTGACAAATAGCATCTTTCACTTAACCTTACTTGGACCACCCATTTTATCAAGACCAACCAAAACTACTGGATCAACCAGACCTTCCCTTCTACATCCGCAGCCTCCAATATAACTTCCACAGATGCTTTCTCTTCTTTAAACCCAGGCACAGTTGTTTCTGGTAAAAGTTTGAGTTAAAAAGTAAAAGTTGTTTGGATCTTTTACAGGACTTTGTTTATTTCCAGAACCTTTAAAGAGGCAGAAAAACAGCAGGGATCTTTAAAGCAGCTCTGAATAACTTCTTCCTTTACTTGTGATATTGACTCATCTAAATTTCAGGCTAATTAATTGACTGAAAGTAATGTGTTCAATGTGGTGTTGTACATTGTTTCTTAAAGTTCAAATACATTGGAACCACGTTTAAGTTATTGTTCCAAGTTGACTTGGTTGTGTTAAAGCAGTTATTGGCACTTTTGAGAGATTATTTTTAATAAACATTGGCAGGAGCAACAATATGTTACGATTTCATTGCTATCACCACCACAAAAAAGTTTCAGGCTCAGGATTATTTTTTACTTTAAGCCGTGGGGGTTTCACTGCAATACCTGGGGAAATAAACTGTAACTGACACCAGACACAAAGAGTGTCTGTTTGGTGCAGAGGAGATCAGGGTGTGGGGTCATTTTTCAGGGTTTCTGGACTCAATGTCCGGTGAAAAGATATATTGCAGTATACCGGTACATTTGGACTGGTCCATAAATGGATGGATGTTGAGGCTGAGGTTTGACCTACCAGGTGCTCCCCCCCTGGTAGATTCAGTGTGACTGAACTGATCATGTGTTATTGTACCAGATTTATCTCTGTACCTGTTGCTTGATTGGTTGGCAGAGAGGTTTCAGCTGCTGTGCAGGAATGCTGAAGGTCTTGGGTTCAATCCCCATCTGTGGCAACTTTCACTCTATCACCAAAGTACTTCTCTCCCAGTTAGTATGTGGAAGCTTCCATTGCAAGTATCTTTAACGACATTCTTATTTGACCTTGTGCTATTTGTACCAGCTAGATCTCTTTGCTTCTCAGCTGGTTGGTTGGTCATGTGATCTGAGGCACTGTGCCGTGGACCCGATGATCCTGGGTTCAAACCCTGCTACCTCCAGTCCTTCATAAACACATTATAACTCAGTGTTCCAACTTTCGCAAAAGGAAAACCAAAAGCCCAACAATTAGTCTCATGACAGATTGAGAAGGTACACCTACGATGCTACGGCAAGGGGGAGCCAGGACGACAAGTTAGGGTGGGGATGTATCATCATCCCCACCATTTTAGAGGACTTTAATCTTTCAGGGCAGCTGACCTGAAAGATTACGACTGGACATAGGTGACCACACCCTGCCCCAGCTGAATCGATGTACTAAGTACTCTCTGTAAATAATAATGTGTGAAGGGTCTAGCGGTGGGGACTGTTCGCGACCATAAGTCGCCAGTGGCGCAGCGTCTGGTTCAAATCTTCACTACTGACTAGGCCTGGATCATCCTAATATACTTATATACTCTCTCTACTCCCCAAAAGATACACATACATGTTGTTGATCATCCTCCTATGCCCTGCTCCTTTCTTCATGGTGTGGTCTCTCTTAAACATACTTGGCACAGCTGTTATACCTAGTGCTTTCAGTATCTTGTTTTAGTAAATGCCAGTGTATTTTCTTTCCTTCCTTCCCCAGCAACTACTTGAGCTTGACTAGCTGTTTGTTAGCAAATTAATAGTCTAGTATTTTTACTATCTTACCCCACTTTCTTTCTTGTAAATGCAAGTTTTTGCTGTTATTCTTCCTGCATTTTCCCTCATTCAAGTTGTGGACAATGTTGCTTCAACAAGTAGTTCTTGTATATTAACCCAATAAACTATGATTTACGTGGTATAGTTGCTGTTTTTAAACTGTCATAAACAATATAAGATGGCTGTTCATTTAAAACATTAATTTGTTAACAACAATCAGTAAGTAGGGGCCCTCTTCTGTTGTCTACAATTAATGTCCTAACTATATCAGTATGTAATGGTTGTTAGATCCAGTAAAAGGTTCTTGTTTCCAGACGTATAACCCCCACCGTTGATCTCTCTGCAAGCCGGGGAGGGGACACAGCCCCCTCCCCTACCCACCGCAGTGGGACAGGTTTTTGAAGATCCAGGACCAGTAACGGTCAGGATTTGAACCAGACACTGCACCGCTGGCGACTTACGGTCGCGATCAAATCCCACCACGCTACCAAGACCCTTCACACTCTGACCATTTCTCCCAGCGCATTTATCTTTTTATCTTCTAGAACTCTGATAAAATTACCACACTAAAACCTTTTATATTCTGCTTCTCCAACTGTTTTAACTTCTAGATGTGCTTTGAACCCAGGACCTTGTCAACACCTAACAGTTCTCTCTACACTCTGAGCTAACCAGGTAGTTACTTTCACATGTTTCCACTCTTCTTTACCTTGACAACAGTCATGTTTAAGTTGAAGTAGCTCTTCTCTCCAGGTCGTAGCACAGGCATAATTTGAACCCAGGAACTCCACCACTGGAATCTTCTGGTCACAGACAGTTCCTCCACACCATCAGGTCTGCTCCCCTCTCATCTCACTTCTCTTGGCGCTTTTCACGTTTTCAGTTTGAACCCTGAACTCCTCAAAATACAGACTCTGAGGTTCTTCACATCAAATCAGCTCCTAAATGATTCCAGATGAGGAGTTGAACCAAGACTTTCTTGAATCTCCACCCTATCATCATGTTGAGCTATTGGCTCACACTGGTTCAAATATTTGAAATGTTGTTCAAAGTTCTCTCAAATTGTTTAGTTTTGGTTTTAAAAAACATGGACCTTCTTACTCTTGATCCCATGACTTCCATGTTGCTGATGTCTGAGCAAACACCTTGAGCTATCCAACCAGACATTTTGCTGTCGTCTCCTAAAGCATTTCAGTCATGACCTCTGACCTACTGGCTCAATGTGATGGATGGAGCTGACAGCAGCTGGTTTATCAACTAATGTGAATTTTCTTTCAACATTAATAACTAATGTCAAGTTGAACATAGTCTCAACATAATTTATGGTAACGATCTAATAATATAAGCTCTTTGGTCAGTTGAGGACTTGAACTAGGACACTAGATGTTCTCGGTACTTTAGTCTATCACACTGAGCTGTTGGTTCATTCAGGTTTGTTGTCTTTTTCTGGACTTTTATCTTTTTATTTCCACAGTTGGACTGAAGTTAACGTCACCACAGACTTTGATCCCATGCTGTCTGAGCTTTATTCCCTCCCTTCCTCCCCTTCTATTATGTTCTCACACATTGAAATCATGCTGGGGTTTGGTTATCTGCTGGCTTTCAGCACAGGTGACATCCAGCTCAACAGTGTTTGGCTCCAGCTGGAAAACATGGTTGAACTTTCTGAAGGTAAATGTGAATTTGTATCCAGTAACAGGTCTTGTTTAATTTTCAGTCTAAATATTTGATTAAAAACACATCATGAAAAATGAACATGACACACTGAGTTCTTTCCTTCAGCGTTTCATCTTGTTTTAGTCGTGTTAAATGTGTTTGTCAGTGTTTGGTTTCTTTATCCTCCAATTCTTAATAAAATGAGTTATTGAGTCAGAAAGCTGGACGTTGCTTCTTAAAACTAGTTGAAGGAAAACAAGGAAATAAAAACAGACATTTCTTTATTCAAAGATTTGACAAAGTAGTAAAATAACACTGAATGCAGTTATTTCATCTTTAAGTTTGAAGCAGAACCTGTGGAAGTATCTGAGCTCCCTCTAGTGGACAGATTAGTTGTGGCAGAAGGTAACTGAGTTGGGACGCTGCACAGATATGATCGTTCTTGATCAGTGTCTCCATGAATCAGATGTTTTCTGTGTTTCATACCCTGTCTGTCCTTCCTCCAGTTTGCTGCGTTTAAACCCTGACACAGTTGGTTTTAGATGAAGCCCATGCAGTTCATACTAACCAACACCTTGATCTACCAGGTCACAGATGATACATGAAACATGGTTCAAACTTTCCACTCTGAGATCAACATCTCCAACAGTTTATCTGCAATGTTCCTCTCAGATGAGCAGATGAAGAACAAAAGCCAACATTTCTTTATCTCCATTCAGAGAGAAAACCTTTGATTGAGAACATCCGGTCAGTTTGACGCAGTTACAGGTTTAAAGTTATTGGAATCAAAGTCAAGCTCACCAAGTGAGATAAATTCCCAGCAGTCAAAATGTCTCAGTACAGAACATCCCGTTTGTTGGTGTCTGCAGCCTTCATACAGTGCAATAAAAATCCTTTATCTGTCTTTAATGTCTGACACTATTTGGGTCTTCAGTCAGAACCATTTCAGCTCCAAACTGGTCTCATGTTGTAGAGACCATCCAACAGGTTGACACTCTTGTGTCTCAAACTTTTTATGGATCCATTTCCTTGTCAGCTTGTTGGTCCTCAGGAACCTTCAGAGAACCGACCCTACAGACTACAGGAGATCCTCAAACAGACTGAGCTATTTGATCACAGCTAAAACACTTTCCAACTATGACCAGTCTTCGTTTTCACTAATGCTCTTCATCATGGAAGAGTTTTGAAGCAATCTGAGCTAATCTGCCAGATGATGTCTTTTATCCTAGAAATATTTAGCTTCAAACATTTAACAAGCTCAAAGTGTGAAGTAGCAGGGATGCCACATGTAGTGCACATTATTTTACACAGTTTATCAGGAAAAACATGAATGCATGATGCATGTTTATATCAGCAGACTCTGCAGCCTGGAGAGGAAAATAAAGAGTTGGTTTAAAGTTTAGGGACAAAACCAAATAAAAGTTAAAGTTGAATTAATTCAACATGATTTAAAATGAAGTTTTCTTTTTGACAATCACACTTCAAGAATCACAACAAAATGAAACAAAAACTGGGAAATACTGAGATCAACACAAAACTAAATCTTTCTCAGAGGAACAAAACAGCCACTGAGAAAAACTTCTTCTATGAACACAAAACATGACTCATGCTACATGTTTCCAGTCCTCAGTTGTTCTGTCCTCTGTTCCTTGAACACAACATCAGATGCTTCATAATGATCCAGGTCTTCCTGTTGAGTCTCTAATACACACAGAGGTCAGGAAAGTTCATCTCATAGATCGGAGTCCAACAACGAGACGATTGTCCAGATGAAGACGGAGGAGGACGAACAATCGGATCAAAGACCTGATCTAGTTTGGACTGAAGCAATGAGGTCTGTGGAGAAGACAGAACCATCAGTTAGTTTGGTGGTTTGACATGTTTCCATCCAGAAACACTAGAACTGTACATCTGTTTGCTCACAAAGATTCAAGTCTGACCAAGATCTTCCAAAAAGGTTCATTTTTAGATTGAGGTTCTGGGACTAACTGATGACCTGATTACAGTAAATCAGAACCAGAAACAGTTTTACACTCAGATAAACCTTCACCTTAGAAACCAAACAGAATTACTGCAGGTTTACTTCAGTAAGTGTCTCACCCTGGATCCACAGAGAGCTGCTATTTCCTCAGAAGGAGCCGTCTGAAACCTCTCCACCACCTGCATCCTCTTCCTCCTTTCCTCCTCCTCCACAGGTCCTCTATCCTCTAAAAGAAAGACGACGTCTCTAAGAAATGCAGAAACAAATCATGACAAGATGCATTTAGGAGATGAAACATTTTACCAGTGGTGTTCTTCAGCGTCTCAAAGTATAAACTGATATCTGTAGAAATCTTGGCTTTAGGTCTTCTCCTGTGTTAGGGAGTTCATCTACCTCAGCTGAGGTGTATGAGGTGTGTTGAGGCGTTCACATTGCGCACTTTAGCTGCTTCCTGTCAGTTCCTCTCAGATCTTGGACTGGACCAACAGTTTCTGACGCCTCAGAGTCTGACATCATTTATCAGGTCTAATGGTGATTGCTTCCAGCAGGGTCAGTTCGTCTGAGGGAAGGAGAGGAGGAGATGTTAATGAGAGGACTGGAATGATGGAGGTTATGACTGATAATGAGAGTTGAGCTGGCTCACAGATTTTAGAAGAAGCAGAGGAGCAGAGTAGGATATCTGGTTGGTTCAGAGGTGATTGATGTTGTTTCTTCCAGAGGAGAATGCCGTTGTGTCAGAGTTTGACAGGTGGTACGTTGGAGACCAGGTGGGAAGAGGAAGCTCAAAGGTGGAAGGAGCTGCAGAGAATGACATTGGACGAGGTTCTTCTGGGGAGTTATGAGTTTGGAGTGGGTTTGAAGACCGATGGAGGACAAGGAGATGGTGCAAATGGACCAGAAATCCTTGGAAATCCAAGGGATTAAAGACAAATCAGGTAAACGGTTCTCCAGGGTTTTTCTGAGGAAGAACAGAGGACAGAATAGTGAGAGATTACTGGAAGGAACCTTGGAAACTAAATATTAGGCTGGACTCTACTGATATAAGCGGACAATCAGGCATCGAGTGGTCGTCACGACAGACATGTTGTTATAACCCAGGCAGGAGATGAGAAGATGGTTCTCAGATGTGAGAGCAACCAACAGCCTCGGGCACGACCTCCGCTCTAACCTGTCACTGGAACAACAGAGGTAAACAAAAGCATACCAGCACACTTGACCTCCAAACCTTGACACTTTCAGTCTGTGAAAAGTATCAGTGGAACAGTATCTGCAGAAAGTAATGACTTCCTATCAACCTCTGGAAATCTGTTCAGTCAGCTGAGTTTAAACGTATCTGAAGAGAAAACAGCTTCATCCAGTGAGCTGTGAATTTAAACATTATAGAGACACTAATAGGGAAGATTTCTACAGTAGAAAGATCATCTAAACTGAACTGTCTAAGACAGAGAAACAGTTTTATGTATTATAAATACAAGCGGCATGAAATAATATTGATTAGTCTTAACTTAGACATTTCATCTTGCATCATCCTCAAAACAATATGTTTCTGAACAAAAACCTGTGCTATGAAAGAACAGAAACACGACAGACCTTAAACCATCATCATAGTCTAGTTTGTTTTAACCAGCATTCCTTTGTTCAGTAGAGCTGCAGTCTGCTTGTGGCTGATGAACTAAATCTGTTTAAAAGAAGATCCTTCTGCTCTACTTTCAGTGTTTTGGTTAGGTCCTTTTCAGCAGCCAGTTTTATCAGCTTTACGTTCAGCATGAGCATCTGTGACCAGAATAAATGTTCCTCAGTGAAGAAAATGAGATTTTCTCATATAGCTGTGGATCCACAGAAGGTCAACTCATGTTTTAATGCAGTGCAGACAACAACCATGGAGTCCAAAACACTGACATAGGTAGGAAGAAGCTGGTCAACAGTCAGAGCTTCAGCACCCTGGACAGCTCTATGACTTCAAGATAACTGATGAGCAGCTGGAAACTCTGCCTCATTTATTGGAGTCTTTGTTAAATCCAGGAATGGTTTGACTTTACCTGAGTCCAAGAAGGTCTCACTGTGAGGATCCAAAGCTCCAAAAGCTTTCATGTATTTGTGACTCTCTCTGTTCTCTAACTAACCTGGATCATTCTGACGTTTTCCATTAGATGCCAAATAAGGAACCAACTCTTAAATATAATGCATAATTCGTCGTTGTCTTCGCCATCGCCATTTTGCTTTATCCGGGACCGGGTTGCAGGGGCAGCAGACTCAGTAGAGACACCCAGACGTCCCTCTCCCCAGACACCTCCTCCAGCTCCTCCGGGGGGAGCCCAAGGCGTTCCCAGGCCAGCCGAGAAACATAGTCCCTCCAGCGTGTCCTGGGCCGTCCCCTGGGCCTCCTCCTGGTGGGACGTGCCTGGAACACCTCCCGAGGAAGGCGTCCAGTGGGTGCCCGAGCATCTCCTGGAGCCCCCTCAACTGGCTCCTCTCGATGTGGAGGAGCAGTAGCTCTACTCCGAGCTCCTCACCCTATCTCTAAGGGAGTGCCCAGCCACCCTACGGAAGAAGCTCATTTCTGCAGCCTGTATCCGGGATCTTGTTCTTTGTCCTTAAAATGTGTTTAAAATCATTCAGTTACATTAAGCTGCACGGCTCCAGCTCCTGTTCTAGTTTGTTAGAAAAATGAGTTTTTCCCAACCTTTAGCATCCCTAACCCTAACCCTACTGAAGGAACAGTAAATCTAATACAAGTCTGTGATCAGAGGCTGCAGCTGCTCTGTTTCTGTGGAAGCATAAAGCTTTGTTTGGTAGATTAAAAGTGTACCATTGTTTTTACCATATGTGGAAGTTATTTCTGTATAAACTCTTCTGGACAGAAAACATTCAGTCTGAACAGGCCTGCAAAGCCGTCCAAGAATTTGTCCAGATAAGAAAATCTCTCTGTGTGAAGAAAGATTAATTGAGTTGTTATTGTGTAAAGAGCATGTCTTACCGATGTGTGATTCCCGTAAGGACTGTTAAGAGTCCAGCTGGAAATGATTGTTATTACATCTTGAAGCTTGCCAGGTCAACCTGTATGTACATGGAAATGGTGTGTTGGATTGGTCAAATGTTTCACATACACAACAATGATATGACTTTGTATAAAACCGCCCTGAAGTCTATCAGGGGTTAGGATTCTTTGGGATTTTCTAATGTGAAGATTTGTTCAGAAATTTGTTCTGAATAAAATGTCCCCCACATCCACTTTGAGAGGAAATCATTTGTCTTTTCACCATTTTATTTAAAGAATACTTTAGGTTAGCTTTTCCGTCTCCCAGAAATTGGTGCCGAAACCGGGGATAAATCTTTTTGCTGAGGGAGAAGAGAAGGGTGGCCGGTCCAGGCGGAGGGCGTGAACTCAACGGGCCCGTTGAAAACAAAGGAGGTAAGGCAATCCGTCTCTTCTGTTATATTTTAGAAATACAGCTGTCCACGGGCTCTCCGCTCTGGTTATTAAATCAAGTGAACGACATCTGGTTTTCCTTAATGCACCAACGAGTACTTGAGCGCGCAACAGGCTGTCAGTCAACAAACACGAGTTGGAATTGATTACCTGGCCGTTTTAAAATGAGTATTTAGCTGGGAATAATAAAACCAGACGCAGGGAGGTCCAAACGGGTGTAGTTTAATCTTTCTCTGGTTGCTATTAACACCGTGAAAACTATTGCATAAAACAGAAAAGATACAAGATTGTTGATCCAGTACAAATCATTTAAAGGGATTAATCACGATGAAATAAAAATAAAAAGTGTTTTAAAAGCTTTTTACAACAAGTGTGAAACACAAAATGTACTAAATGTTTCCTTTAACTTTGTAGCATTTGCAGTTTTCCTTGTATGGACTAATAAAACAAATATATTCTTGAATAACTTGAACTTGAACAAATAACTTGAATTACTTGAATAAATACGTCACCCTTCTAATAACAACACACAGACTGCTTTCCAAGGGCACCAGTTTTAAGATTTCCTCTGATTCTCTCAGGATCTGCCGCCTTGTGCTTGTAACACAAACAGGAAGTGCAGCATTACATAAAAAACAACGAAGAAGAAAAACTGCGCACTTCAAAATAAAACCATAAGAGGTCACAAGGTGTCACTGTAGGACAAACCAAAAAGCAGGAGGATGTTAACCATTTAGTGGCCATTTACAAGTATTGTTTACATGCTGGCAGAGTCGGGGAGGGCAGACCCAGCAATAATTCTGATATGATATAGTGTCTGTCCAATTCTGATTTCCTCCAGTGACACAAGTCACCACCGCAGAAAAAAACAGATATTTTGATTTATTAAAAAAAACGTTGTGACCTTGACATTAAGTAGCCGGTGGACAAATAGAGATGAGTTGAAACCTCTTTGAAATGCTTGAGAGGCAGAGATTATAAGGGCGGAGTGATAAGTGCCTGAAGGGCAAAGAGAAACTGCAGTTAAGACTGCGTGTGCACAGTTTTTTGGGGGGGCATTCGAGGAAGATGCTTTGGAGAGTTGAAGCCTGAAACTGAGATAACTGCAGTGTTTTTGTGGGTTTTTTTTTAGATCTCTGTGGTGAGTGGAGCTGATGTTCTGCAGAAATATTAAACTTCTCCTGTTAAAAGGATCAGAGTCAATAATACAACAATTGGAAATGTGTACACATGTAAAATTAATAAAAAATTGGCTGAGACACACACATATGCACGCACACACAGACACGAACAAACATGAGCAAAATACATACATGATGGAAAAAGTAAAGTATGAATGTTAATTTCCAGCATATGTTTGTCTAAATGTCTGTTCATATGTTCATCTAAGTGTTCGTCTACATGTGGGTTTATTTGTCACTAATATTTGTTTGTCCAAGAAATGTCTTTTATCCTTTTCTCTTTATCTTTGAGAATAAATAGTTTCACAAACGAATGACAGAAAATGTATCAGAATAGCAGAACTCCTTGGGGTTGTTGGCCTCTTAGTGCTTAGAAAGTCTGAACTTATGATTGGAAAAAGTTTGAGTATCTAAATTCAAAGTGAGCGCAAGTGGTCTGCATTTACCTTGTAGTCTAAATGAAGCGGTATAGAAAATGACTGAATGACTGACATTTTACTGGAGAATTAGGTTGTCGATTACCAGAATTGATTGTTTTTACTGAATAAACATGAAGATTTATAGTAAACAAACAAAACAAATGATTAACAGTAAAAAAGAATATTAATAACAAGTCATTTCTTTACCATTTGTGCTAAAATTCCTTAAAATACCAAATATATAGTGGTAGTGTTATGGTTTTGTTATCAGGAGAACTTTACCAATTTTATAGAATACAAGTACTACAACAAAATTACTATTACATAGTATGAAGATTTTTAGTGCATTTAATAGTTTTATAAACTGTTTGCTAAAGAAAATTGCAATAGGAAAAGGCTTTCATATTTATAAAACTAAATAACTCATCTTGCAGAACTAATAATGCAGCCATTAAAGTATGGATTTGATTTGTTATGGCAGAAGTGGTTGAAAATAACATGGTTGTAGTTTGCAACAAAGTGCCGTGAAGGAAGCTGCTTGGTATTCTGTTACTTTCTTGAAATGATCAATCAATTACAGCCTGGTAAGATGGAGAAACCACGGCCACCGTCTACCGTGGACGGTCGAACGCTGGCATGAGATCTGCTCAAACATCAGATGACAGAAGAATGCTGGGCCCACAAAATAAAGGCCGAGAAAACAAGTTGGCTCCACGTACGTTAACAAGGCTTCGGACCAAGGTGGCACATAGCCTGACTGAAGCACCCCAACCATGTCAAACCAGCGGCTGTACAGATAAATCGCAAGATGTGCTAAACTAAAAAATTTGGATTGGTTTATTTATGTACTTCCTTCTAATACACAAAATAACCAAATGAAATAACTCTCAACCCCAAAAGAAACAGGGAAGAGGGAGAATAAATTCCATTTAATCTGGCCATACACAAATTCTGAATTAATTACTAATATTTCAACTTATCCTAGTAATTAAACAACTTAGCAGAACTGTGTTTATTAATGATTTTGGGTTTAATAGAGTATTGTTAGAATTCAAAATAGCTACCAAGTTAAAATGCTAATGAACGTTTCTATGTTAAAGGATTATTGGCTACAATGAGTTCTCTCCCTAGCCAAATAATTCATTGTCTCCTGAACTCCCAACTGGAAGATAAATATAATATATAAAATATATAATATATATAAAATATAATATATTTTCTTTATATAAGGTTGGTCAGAGGGTCGACATGTAAGAATGGGACACCTTAGAACTTAGACCAAACCAGACAATTTTTAAAATAAATTAATACTATATTTGTTCATATATTGGAATAGTAACTTTGCAAACTTGCTCACACCCACTCATTAAGGCATGTTCAAAGGGGGGCGGAGGAAATCCCCTGGAAGCCAGATAAATAGCATCAGTAGATAGAATAAATATATAAATAGTGCTATGAGACAAACTTAGAATTTAACAGAATAGTTTCACTGTTGATGTTTTCACCTCATACAGCTGAAGAACCCATAATACAACATGTTAGAACATTATGATTTAGTGATCAGACCGTGTGAAAATAATCAAATAAGAAACAAACAGGATCAGAAACAAATTAATTAACAGTCGGTAAGAAACTTCATACATATCTTTCATTTCAATTTTGAAGCTACTACTTCAGTTTCACTTTCATTTTATTTTGAATCCTTTATTGCCTTGTTAAAAGTTTATTTTAAATTTAATTCATGAGAATCTTGTTTTAATATGAACTAAATGTGAATTTCTGCACAGTTTTGTTGATAATTAATTTCCATACTTTGTTTGCTTTGCAAAGAAATAGGCACATGTCCGACATCACCATGATCTTCTTAGAAACGGTCAACTATGAAACGTGCAGCGACACAGATGACCTTTATGGGACCAGAGATGTTTCATTGTGGAAGCCAAGCGATGATGGTTTGTGACGCTTGGCTGGGACACAGATTCTGCCTCAGAATGAAGTGACACAAACAGACCCAGGGTTTGATTGCATGACTTGCATTTAAAAGCTGACTAACAAAACAATAACTGTCTTGCTTTGAGTTTTCCTTTTGAATAGAAGCTGCTGAGCCTTCGCATTCTACCCACCGTGTTCCAATGGAAGACACCTGTTACATGGGGTTACATGGAGTAAGGTAAGATCCAGAAATATTCTTATAGTTACCTCAGGATTTATTTAATTGAAAGTGCAAATGGCCATAGGCATAGCTTTGAATCATTCCTACAATACACAACATGTGTAGGTTTAATTTAAACAGTGAAGCATTCACAGAATGAGGATGAAAAGAAAATGAAGGGACATTTTACAACTTTTTGTTACTAAGTAAAATAACATGAACTAGGCATTAAAGATTTGTTCAGTGGCCAAATGAAAAACACTTATGAAAACTTTGAATTACACATACTTGGAAACCCTGTGAGCAGTTTTTTAAAGTTTCTCCAAATAACTTTGTACCGTTGAATATTCTTCTCTCTATCGGTGTTAAACTGAGTATTGTGGGAAAATCTGTATTATGAAACATTCGGTTTTGAAAGGATTAGGTGCATTACAATACGCTAAGGAGTTTTGACATTGTGGAACATTAAGAAAAAATGTACAGCTTCAGATAGTTGTTAATGATGTTAGACTGGAGGTGATGTGCTTAAATGTACGCTTTAGTGGATCAAATTCTACAGAACAAAATGTTTCAAACGACAGAACTGGCCGCTCGGAGTCTGTGGTCGAAGGACTATTTACTTGTTTTTTGAGGATTGCTTGAAAAGAAATTTAGCATCTTTATCATTGTCACAGATTAGAACGTGAAATTTGATCGTCAGGAGATTCTTAAAGAGTATTTTCAGATACAAAAGGGAAAAATAGATTTTGGGAAGAATTTACTTACAAACCACCACCTGGAAGTGCGAAAGCAAAATGATTAACATGCAACGTCTTTTGAGGAAGTCCAATAAACTACTGAAAGACAGCTGAACAAGATGATTTACACATAAAATCAAGCAAAGGTCAGTTTATTAGAGAACCTTCGGAGGATAATGCTCATAAAAGATGTTAATTTAAAAGACAGATCAATATGAATATGAAGAAACGTCCACAGTCAACAAGCGGTTAGCTTTCAGCTAACCTCGGTAGCTTCGGGTGCTGTGGCTTGCAAGACGGCTCGTTCTGTCCGCCAACCAGCTGTTCATTACCGTAACCACGGTGATGCGGGCCGTTGTTTGTCCTCCTCTCCGGCAAGGAAAACCGATTCACTCGGCTTAAAGAGACGGCGTCTCTGCAGTGACTTCTCTGAGACCGTTGCTTCAGCAGGACTCGAGAGAGAAAGTCAAGCCAGGCGTGTACCTTAATTCAAGTTTTTATGAATTAATACTGGGTACACAAACAGTTATTCAGTCATACTTAACTTTTGCATATGATCGGTGATCGTATGACACTCTTGGATCCAGTTTGAAGAGTTTATGTCTTTTTGCCAGCAAAAGACATTAGCGCGCTGTTCTGCTCCTGTCCCGATGGTCAACCGTGTGGAGCGATCGGGCCATTGGAAAGGGGGTGCTTTTATACAGCCAGTGGCATCATGGGAGGTCCACTGTTACCCCCCTTCCCCTTCTGAAGCTGTGCTGAAAGTCGGTTAAATGCAATTTATTTTGAAAACTCCAGAAAAGTGTGTACCGGAGTTTTAATGTTGAAAACCATGGCTGTGGGTCCCAACAAGGAGTATGTCCTGGTATATTTGAAAGGACGTCACAAAATCAAAAATCAAAGAAGAAAGAATGATTTCTAAAGTATAATTGTGTGAATAACCAACAAACACCCTGCCTCTCGCCCATAGACTGCTGGAGATAGGCACCAGCCCCCCCCGCGACCCACTATGGAATAAGCGGTAGAAAATGACTGACTGACTGACCAACAAACAAATGTGTACTTCTGTAAATGTGGAAAATTGTTGAATAATTTGCATGAGGGGTTGAAGGAGTTCTCAACTATTTATTCGATGCCAGTAACTTCACGAAGTAACTTTATAGATGATGCTGTCTGCAACTTAGATTGTAAATTAACTTGAGATAAGGCCTTTAACTTGTACTTGCTGCTGAACAGAACTGATTTATGGGGAATAATTCCTTTGGGGTTGACGACCTATTGACTGGACAGTAAAGATATGCCCTGGTTATTCTCTCCATCCAGGATGCCCTGACAGCGATTGGCCCACTTCGTCAGGGGGAACCTTTCAGAAAATGTGTTTCGAATTTGAAATGTCTGCTAAAATAATAACTGCTTCCTGTTAGAACCGATTCTAATCTTTTAAATGATAACACACAAAACAGGAGAGACAGCTGAAGGCTATGTTAACAGGAAGATCAAATTATTTCTTGTCAAAAACAGAATAGCTTTGGATATGATCCTGGCAAAAGAAGAAGTGGTGTGTATTATTGGAGAGGCTTGTTGTTCTTTTATTTCCAACAATTACAGCACCTGATGGATCGCTGATGAAGGCCCTAAAAGGATTACAGTCATCCATTGAAAATCGCACTCAGGAATCGATGAACCATTTACAAATATGTTTGAGACGTGGTTTGGAAAATGGGGAAACGTATTGGTGAGTATATTCACTTCATTGATTACTGTTGTGGTGATCACAGTCTGCGTGCTGTTGGGCACCGTGTATTCCAGCTCTCATCCTTAGGTGCATAAATACAACCGTGGGCTCCCTGAAAGAGAGAGGATAAGGAGTTCCAACTGCCTATCACATGTCAATGGTACAGGTATTGATTACATAATTGCATAGGGTATGAGGAGGAGGAAGCCGTGATCAGGTTAACCGGAGTGACCGAGGATGGTCCATGATCAAAGATGAGGACTGCCCTCTGGGCTCATATCCTTAACAAAGACTTCTGTGCCATAATGGAAACATAAGGGAAAGAGACATAAGACTTGACTGAATGTACAAATACTTGATTAGAATGCCGCATCACACTTAAATTAAGGATGGACACAAGCTACTACACCATTGCATAATCAGAGACATTGGTAGTCAGGGCCACAGGAGCCGTAGGAGAGTGGGTCAACAGCGCAGCATTAGCGAGGGGAATGCCTGTAGCCTGTCGGGGGTCCACTCTATTTGCTGGTCACCTTTTTTACCTTTAAGTGCTTCGTACATGGACGCAGAAGGTGAGCAGCCCGTGGAATGAAACGGTTATAAAAGTACACCCTCCCCAAAAACTCCTGCAGGGGCTTCAGGGAGGGGGGACGACGAAAAACCGAAAACCGCTTCAACCTTGGCAGGCAGGGGAATCGCACCCTGAGGCGATACCTTGTGTCCTAGGAACTCAAAAGCAGGGAGACCGAACTTGCATTTAGCCGGGTTCACGATCAGGCCATGCTCACTGAGCTGCACAAACAGCTCCTGGAGATGCACCATGTGTTCCTCCGCAGAAGGACTAGCCACCAGGATATCATCCAAATAGACAAACAAAACAGCATGCCCTGCAGTACCGAGTCCATGATTCGCTGGAACGTCTGTGCAGCACCTTTAAGGCCGAACGGCATCCGTAAAAACTCAAAAAGACTGAAAGGAGCGATATCTGCAGTTTTGGGTACATTTAACTGATGGTTTCGTTGTCTGATGAGCTAAACCCTCCCCCCACTTCCCTATTTCTAAGGGGATTGCTCAATCCAGCTCTCCATCCAACGGGTCCGGACTTCCCTAAACCTGGATGGTCTTACTTAGCAGGTTTACTGGAAAATCTGTTTAAGCTGGTGTCGGGAAATGACACGCCTAACCTCTAACAGCCTTCATCCAAAAGTCTCGCCCTTCTTCAACTGGTAGGCTGGACAACTGAGTAGCCCACAGCAGTTATTCACTCCTCGACAGTCACTTCTGTTAACGGCTGCTCATTACCTATTTTACAACTTTCAATTGGTATATGGGTTAGATTGATTTTAGTGGCTTGGCACGAGCCCCAAGGGCATTTTTTTAACAAGTTTGGCTTAAGGCAACCTATAAAAACCTCCCAAAATCATTTGGAACCAGGCAACAAGACTTTTTACCACCAACGAAAAACCCAAAAATAAGGTGACTCAAATAATTGACTGTCCACAATAAATCTAGGTTTTACATGCTTTCTTTAATTAGTAATGCTCTGTAGGGGTCAGTAACAACTTAAAAATCAGCAAAACTTGAATAATAGAAATAAATCAATCAACTTAACCTATCTTTCCCTAATGCTGAATCTGGATTGCTAAGGAGGCTTTGGAGACGGAGGCTCACCATGGATCCGACTGGAATGATTTCTATTGTAGGCAAGAGTGATTTTCTTCTTGTGTGAAAGGCAAATCTTCAGTTTTCTTCCTCTAAGTGGACAGGTGCTGATGCTCGGGGTTTCGATGGTCAAGCTGAAAAAAAAAAAATTTAAATTTAAAAAACAGAAACTCTGTTGCCATATGTTTCAAAAGTCGCTAGCTTCCAGAAGCTGAATAGTTGAAGGAAACCTTTAAGGTGTAATTGAGGTTGTTTCAGGATTTCCAGAAGCCTGAAACTTAGAGCAATAAGTTGTTCACTGACCAAGTTCACTTCAGTTGTCTTGGTAAAAATGCAACGGATGAAATTCAGATTCTCAATTCTGAGTTGCAGCTCTTCTCAGGGCACACGGGTTGATCCTCTCTATAATGCAGAATTGTCAGCGGGGCTGCGTTTCCGGTCTTCTGATTCATCTGTAGCTTATTTCTCCGTCCGATCTTGTTCGCTGGTCTTCTGCGAGGAAACAGCCCCGTTTCTTTCTTTGGTTTTTATGGTTTTTATACTGCAGATAGCCTCACTGCTCATCCCCTGTTGCCGGGCAAGCATTCCCATCATTGAGTTACGCAGTCACCGCGACTTTTTGGTGCTGTCACCTGGCCTCCAATTAAAGAGTCGTAAACAGTCTGCAGCTGGCTCCCTGTGTTATGACTTTTGACTGTTTTTCGAACTTCAGACTAATGAAAAACAGCATGCACCTGGCTTCTCATTTCTCTTGAGCTAGCTCTCCTCTGCACCTCCCGTCCTGTTATGTCTCTGCCGCCTCTGGCTCCCAAGCCATGGTGCCCTCCTTATCTGCTCAGCCTCAAACTTTCTAACACAGTATTTCTCTGCTTTTTGCTCTTATACCAGTTACAGCTAAAAAAAAACATCACTTCATTTTTATTCATACATCACAATTGATTAACATTACCCCACTATATTACATTCAATAATTAGAAAATTATTATAGAATGATATTATATAATGATATTATAGAAAATCATCTTAAATTTTTCTTTAATTATACTTCTGAAAAAGATAAGACAGTCACAGTTAATGTGTGACTCCATACAGGCCTCCTCAGTCCTCAGTTCCAGAGTGCGAAGATATATTCATTTTACTGTTTCATGACATCTTATCCATGTAATATGATCATTATTTATGTATTTATGTGATTATGCTCTCATTTCATCATATGTGATTGTTGTTAAACTCAATCATAGTGATACACTTCTGCAAAAGAAATAATTAAAACATACACCAAATGGGCCGCCCAGACTTCATAGCTTTAAAATGTGAACATTTACTGCTGTATTCATCATTGATCAAATTATGAGGGTTTAATTAATTTCTGCATGGATACATGGAAGGATCTCACCTCATTTTGACAATGGACAGAAACCTGATGGTAGCCCCGCACTAAATCCATCTTCGAAAAAATAGTCGCAATCACCAAACGGGCGGAAAAATCCTGGATGTGAGGGACTGGGTACCTGTTGTTATTGGTCACATTATTAAGGCGACAAAAATCCCCACAGAGTCGCCAACCCCCATCAGCCTTGGGAACCATATGTAAAGGAGACGCCCATGGACCTTTGGAGCGGCATACATTGCCGAGGCCATCAATGTTAGCAAACTCCTCCTTAGCAATTGCTAACTTAGTGGCATCTAGGCGGCATTCCCACGCAAAAACCGGCAGACCCACCATAGAAATACAATGCTCTACCCCATGTTTAGCTATTGTAGCAGAAAAAGTGGGGACCGTGAGAGCAGGAAACTCAGCTAACAAGCACTGAAACTCATCACCCATGGCAAACATGTTAGCAAGAGGTCGATGGCCGGGACCCCCAAGTGTACAGGGATAGGTGTCAAAAAACACAGCATCGATAAATCAAATATTAGCAACAAGCACTAACAACTAGAAAACACACAAAAAATCAGCACCCAGAATAGGTACTGACACAGATGCTACTGCTAAGTCCCAGTTAAACTAACGTCCATTGAAACATTATTAGCAGCATCTGGTTGTGGTCCCTGGCTGTGACACAAAATGTCTGCCTCCGACACTGGCATAATGTTCCGCTGCGCAACTGAGTCCACCAGGAAAAACGACCAGAAACTTCGTTCAAGTAAAAAGCAGCCTATTCGAGGTGCCGGCACACAGCCACTAGCACGCACCGGCCCTCTCGTTTCCCTGAAGTTGGATCAAACAAGGAGGAATGCAGCGCTTTGCCTTCAATCCAAATCGGCGGTGGTAGAAAGAGAGAACTTTGTCCTTTTGCAGCTCCGTCACCGCAGCCAAGGCTTCAGCAGCCTCTGGCCCTCCTTGTTCCATGCATGCACCTTGAGCCTTGTTGTAATTATCAGCAATAAAACTAGAACCAATTATCCTGCCGCACCTGCAATTTGTGACTTTTATAGACTTTATACAAACTCCATGTAGAGGTGCAACTTTAACAGTTTCTAAGGAGGTTTGTCAAAGGGGAGTTCAGCGTTTTGTTGCTTCAAGCCAAAGAAAAGGCAAGACAGCTCTTGGTTGGATTAAAACCCATGTTTCAACCATAACTTTTTAATTTAAAACTGTATACTGTATAAACTGTATAATCTTAATGGAGAAAAAGGCCGTTCATTATCGAAAACCTTCCAATGCGGCAGAATTACAACAATTCTGCAAAGATGAGTGGACCAAAATTCCTCCACAGGGCTGTAAAAGACTCATTGCATGTTATAGCAAATGCTTTATTGCAGTTGTTGCTGTTGAGCGTTAACCCAACCAGTTGTTAGGTTTAGGAGGCAATCACTTTTTCACACAGGGCCATGTAGGTATGTATTTGTTCCCTCCCTTAATAATAAAAAACATTTAAAAATGCAAATGTTTACTTGTGATGTCTCTGACTAATATTTAAATTTGTTAGATAATCTGAAACACATAAGTGTGGCAAACATGCAAGAAAAAAAAAAAAAAGAAATGAGGAAGGTGGCAAACACTTTTTCACCACTATACCTGGTGTATAGCCCCTCCCAGGCAAACTAAACAAGCGAGCTGCTGCTGCTTTTCAGCACAACTAACCGGGACTTCCACGAATCTGCCACTATTGGCTAGCTAAACTGATAACAGACGTGGAAAAACATTGTTTCCTGGGACCTACACAAGATGGTGTAAAGAGGGTCTAAAATTATGGTCAAATCTTTTCCACAATCATAACCAGCAAAGGGTTTATCTTTTATGTAAATTCTAGTGTGTGGGTTTGGATTTCACATAAGTTTTTACCACATTTATTACATCCAAAACATTTCTCTCCAGTTCAGATTCTTGTGTGTATGTTTAAAGATGACTTGAAGGCAAAGATGTTGCCACAAGCATCTCAACCAAAGGATTTTTTTCTTCTGTGTGGATTTGTCATGTGTTTGTATAAGTATGATTTTGAAGCAAAACGTTTTCCACATGCATCACAAATGTTAGTCTCCTGTGTGGATTCTCATGTGTATATCTAAATTTGACTTCCAGGTAAATCTCTTTCCACAAGCATCACAACCAAAAGGTTTATCTCCTGTGTGGATTCTCATGTGTATGTTTAAATTTGACTTGTAGGCAAATCTTTTTCCACATGCATCACAAATAAATGGTTTCTCCCCAGTGTGGACTTTTGTGTGTTGTTTTAAATCATGTTTGCAGTTAAAACCTTTACCACACTCAGCACAATTAAACTTTTACTACCTGTCTGGACTTTTGTTAGTGAATCTATTATTTTCTTCTCTCTGAAACACGTCTCATTACCAGAACAATCTGAAGACGTTAATCTTGGATGACATGTCATGTGACTCTGAAGAGAACGGGTGTTAGCAAATTTTCCCGCACACTCAGAGCAGCTCAAAGATTTGTTGACAGTGTTTCTGCTTGATCCTGGAGCCCTGCTCTCCTTCCAATCATCCTCACTGTCTTCAGTTTCAGAGTCTGACAAGCGTTTAATTAAGAGTCATCTTTACCATCTTTGGTCTCTGAATAGTCAGAAGTGCCTCCATGATTATTTAGATCTGGGTTCCCGCTGGATTCTGATGTTCCACAGTCCTCTTCTTTAATTTCTGCTTTTATCTGGTCAGCTGAGCTGCTGCTTGGAAGACCTCTGTCATCTCTTTGGTGTTGATGAAGCTGAGAGAACCGAGGTTTCTCTTCATCCTCTTCACTCTTCATATGAACAACAGTTAATGGAACCTGGTATCATCAGTCTCTTTCTTCACATTCAGTTGTTCTCCATCCTGGCTGGCCCAGATTCTCTCATTTTCCTCTTTTATGTGGAGGAGCTCCAGCTCCTGCTGGTCCATATCAGGACTCTGTTCTTCAGGAGACTCTTCTTTAACATCTGCAGACATCATTGAAACACATTACTTGTGTTATGAACAACTTTATCTTGACAATGTTTCAAAGATGATAAAGACTAAAACTAGAGAAAATAATCTGATGAATATTATCAGTGAACAGTACAGTAGGTAAAATCAGAGATGCTACAATTGTATGATAACCTTGAGTGTAAATATTACGGTTTCACGACGTCATGGTATAATTACGAAAATTCTAAACCCTCCCGCAGTCCCGGAGGGGTCGCACGGACCCCATGTGTGCCACTCGAGTTTTCTCCTGTCTCTTTCGTGGCTTTGCCACATGCTCACATTTCATTTGTCAGAGTGACCCCACGTGCAGTTCTTTCTGGCGCCTCCCGTGACATCTGCCTTGCTCTGTTCGAGCGCTTAGCTAGGACTGCGGGACAGTTGAACACAAATGAGTAAAATGATTTACTTGCCTTTCCTTAAAACTAAAAAAAGCATAGTTATTACATTGCATTATTAACCCTCCCGCAGTCCTAGAGGGGTCACAAAGACCCTGTGTATGCTATTCGAATTCCCCCATCTCTTTCGTGGTTTTCCCACATGAAGCCCTCCACATCACATTTCCGACCATTACTCTAGATTTGTGGTCCTGCGGGGGTCAGAGCAACTCTGGGTGCAGTTCTTTCTGGTGCCTCCCATGACATATATATATACATATATTATATATATATTATATAATGAGGGCCCGATGTCCACAAATGGGGGTTGTGCTCACAGCCCAACATCGTGCAGGACGCTTGGCATTTGCCAGAGAACACCAGGATTGGCAAATTCACCACTGTCGCCCTGTGCTCTTCACAGATTAAAGCATATATATATATATATTACATATAAGTATATTATATATATATATACATATACATACATACACACACACACACCACACATATACAGTGCCTTACGAAAGTATTCGCCCCCCTTGAACTTTTCAACCTCTTGCCACATTTGAATAATCAACAACAAGTAGGACACAATCGTGAATTGGAATGAAATTTATTGGATGTGTCAAACTTTTTTAACAAATAAAAAACTGAATTGTGGGGCGTCCAATATTATTCGCCCCCCTTCCGTTAATACTTTGTAGCGCCACCCTTTGCTGCAATTACAGCTGCAAGTCGCTTGGGGTATGTCTCTATCAGTTTTGCACATCGAGAGACTGAAATTCTTGCCCATTCTTCCTTGCAAAACAGCTGGAGCTCAGTGAGGTTGGATGGAGAGCATTCGTGAACAGCAGCCTTCAGCTCTTTCCACAGATTCTCGATTGGATTCAGGTCTGGACTTTGCGATTCCAGCACCTGGATACGTTTATTTGTGAACCATTCCATTCTAGATTTGGCTTTATGTTTTGGATCATTGTCTTGTTGGAAGATAAATCTCCGTCCCAGTCTCAGGTTTCTTGCAGACTCCACCAGGTTGTCTTCCAGAATGGTCCTGTATTTGGCCCCATCCATCTTCCTATCAATTTTGACCATCTTCCCTGTCCCTCCTGATGAAAAGCAGGCCCAAACCATGATGCTGCCACCACCATGTTTGACAGTGGCGATGGTGTGTTCAGGGTGATGAGCTGTGTTGCTTTTACGCCAAACATATAGTTTTGCTTTGTGGCCAAACAGTTCAATTTTGGTTTCATCTGACCAGAGCACCTTCTTCTACATGTTTGGTGTGTCTCCCAGGTGGCTTGTGGCAAACTTTAAACGAGACTTTTTATGGATATCTTTGAGAAATGGCTTTCTTCTTGCCACTCTTCCATAAAGGCCAGATTTGTGCAGTGTACGACTGATTGTTGTCCTATGGACAGACTCTCCCACCTCAGCTGTAGATCTCTGCAGTTCATCCAGAGTGATCATGGGCCTCTGGCTTGCATCTCTGATCAGAGGGACGGCCGGGTCTTGGTAGATTTGCAGTGGTCTGATACTCCTTCCATTTCAACATGATTGCTTGCACAGTGCTCCTTGGGATGTTTAAAGCTTGGAAAATCTTTCTGTATCCAAATCCAGCTTTAAACATCTCCACAACAGTATCTCGGACCTGCCTGGTGTGTTCCTTGGTCTTCATGATGCTCTCTGCGCTTTGAACAGAACCCTGAGACTATCACAGAGCAGGTGCATTTATATGGAGACTTGATTATACACAGGTGGATGCTATTTATCATCATCAGTCATTTGGGACAACATTGGATCATTCAGAGATCCTCACTGAACTTCTGGAGTGAGTTTGCTGCACTGAAAGTAAAGGGGCCGAATAATATTGCACCCCCCAATTTTCAGTTTTTTATTTGTTAAAAAGGTTTGACACATCCAATAAATTTCATTCCACTTCACGATTGTGTCCCACTTGTTGTTGATTCTTCACAAAAATTAAAATTTTATATTTATGTTTGAAGCCTGAAATGTGGCAAAAGGTTGAAAAGTTCAAGGCGGCCGCATACTTTCGCAAGGCACTGTACCAGCGGCTGAAATGAGCTTCCTCCATAGGGTGATTGGGTACTCCCTTAGAGATAGGGTGAGGAGCTCGACCATCCGGGAGGGGCTCGGAGTAGAACCGCTGCTCCTCCACATCAAGAGGAACCAGTTGAGGTGGCTCGGGCATCTGTATCGGATGCCTCCTGGACGCCTCCTTCGGGAGCTATTTCAGGCACGTCCCACCGGGAGGAGGCCCAGGGGACGACCCAGGACACGCTGGAGGCACTATGCCTCGCATGTGATGCCATCAGCTCAGTTGTTGCTAAGCTACAGACACAAAACCCCAATGCTTTTGTGGCAATTTCTGGTGATTTTAACCACGCTTCACTCTCTGCTACACTTCCAACGTTTCAACAGTTTGTCAGCTGCTCTCACAGAGAAAACAAAACGTTGGATTTGTTTTATGCAAATGTCAAGGACTCACACATCTGTGCAGCAAGACCTCCTCTAGGCAAATCAGATCACAATCTTGTTTTTCTCTGCTTGAAATATAAGCCCCCTGTTCAGAGGCAACCTGTAATAAAGAGGACTGTGAGAAAATGGTCACAGGAAGCTGAAGAAGCTCTGCAAGGTTGATTTGAGGCTACAGACTGGGACACACTGTGCCAGCCACATGGAGAGGACATCGATGCCAGGACTGAGTGTGTAACCGACTATATAAACTTCTGTGTGGATAACACCATCCCCACCAGAACTGTGAGATGTTTCCCCAATAAAAACCTTGGATCACCAGTGACCTGAAGGACCTGCTTAACAAGAAAAAAAGAGCCTTCAGAGAGGGAGACAGAATTATTGAGGAGTATACAGAAGGAACTTAAAGTCAAGATAAGAGACAGCTAAAAGGTGTACAAGAAGAAGCTGGAGAGCAAGCTCCAGCAAAACAATATCAGAGATGTGTGGTCAGGATTGAAGAAGATCACAGGCTTCAAGCAGAAGGATGATCAGACCGATGGAGGTCTGGACAGAGCGAATGAAATGAACACCTTCTTCAATAGGTTCAGTTCAGAAGCAAGCTCAGCATCCTCCTCTCCTGCTCACAGCCAAACAGACATCCCACCCTCCTTTAACCCACAGCTTTTCTGTTACACCTCAAATGTTTTATCTTCCACCTCAGCCATGGACCTTCTGCTTCTACATGTTTGCCTTCAACCATATCAGAAGACGCTGATGCCTCATTCGCCACCCCCTTCCACCTGTGTGTCTCAAGAAGTCAGGTGAAGATGCAACTGATGAGGCTGAATCGGAATAAGGCTGCAGGTCCAGATCATGTCAGCCCTAGAGTCCTGAAGGGCTGTGCAGAGCAGCTCTGTGGGATTCTGCAGCATCGCTTCAACCTTAGCCTGGCCCTGAAGAAGGTTCCGGTGTTGTGGAAGACCTCCTGTCTTGTTCCGGTACCAAAGAAAACTCACCCATCAGTCCTCAATGACTATAGACCTGTTGCCCTGACATCCCACATCATGAAGGTCTTGGAGAGACTGCTGTTGGCCCACCTGAGTAAGCAAACAATAAACCATCAGGACCCCCTTCAGTTTGCTTATCGCTGTGGAGTTGGAGTTGAAGATGCCATCATACACCTGCTTCAACAAACCCACTGTCATCTGGCCAAAGCCATCAGCACTGTGAGGATCATGTTCTTTGATTTCTCCAGTGCATTTAACACAATCCAACCTGATTTGCTTTGTCAGAAACTCCAGAAGACTCAGGTGGAGGCCTCAACAATCTCCTGGGTCAAAGACTACCTGACAAACAGAGCACAGTTTGTGAGACTGCAGGGTTATGTGTCTAACCTCAGGGGACTGTACTCTCACCATTCCTCTTCACTCTGTACACCTCAGACCTCCAGGACCAGACAGACTCCTGTCATCTGCAGAAATACTCGGATGATTCTGCAGTTGTGGGGTGGATCAGAGATGGACAAGAAACTGAGTACAGGAAGGTGGTGGACCACTTAGTGGCATGGTGTGGAAACAATCATCTGATCTTGAACGTGACTAAAACAAAGGAGATGATTGTAGATTTTAAGAGGAACAGGAATAAGTCCAAAACTATTTCCATAATGGGAGAAGAGGTGGAGGTGGTGGAGGAGTATAAATACCTCGGTGTTCACCTGGACAACAGACTGGAGTGGAGATGCAACTGTGAAGCCATTTAGAAGAAGGGACAGAGCAGACTGTACTTCTTGAGGAAGCTGAGGTCCTTTGGTGTTTGCAGCAAGATGCTGAATATCTTCTATAAGTCTGTTGTGGAGAGTGTGATCTCTTCTGCCATCATATGATGGGGAAGCAGCATCAGAGCAAGGGACTTAAAAAAATTCAACAAGTTGATAAAGAAGGCTGGCTCTGTTCTGGGGACTCCTCTGGAACCTCTGGAGATCATTGAACCCTAAGCATCCTCTTCATGAGACTGTCCTACAACAACAGAGTGTCTTCAGTCAGAGGCTTCTTGAGATGTGCTGTAATCCTTCCTGCCCACAGCCATCAGCATCTACAATGGATCTTTTAAAAAAAACCTACATAATGAGCTACAACACCATTTAATTTCTCTTTGGGATTAATTAAGTATTTTTGAATTTAATTGAATTCAGTCGGGGTGTGCACCCAGTCTGGATTCACAGAGAGAGTAATTAACACACTATGTTTAATGATTTCAATCTGCTGTGAAGTTTTTGTCTCATAACACACAGGAGGCGCTAATCAAAACACCAGCAAGACAACCAGAACTAAGATAAGCACATTATATTGCAGGAGGAAGAGCCATCCTCTGAAGGAAACTTCAGAGAAATCAGAAAGCACCCAAGAAAGAACATATGAATAGGTTCAATATGATGTCTTTTCATTACCAGTTAACACATAAAAATGTGTTTGTTTAACTAAGTTCATTTATTGTAGTTACTATAACATCACAAGGTAAGATTAACTCACATTTTTACTTTCAGCTAACAAAATACAATTAGTGGAACCTGATTCATAAATGTTTGAATGGGCTGGGTTACTTCAGAGGGAACAGATAAAGAAATAAATTTCTTCTATTTGTTGGGTTAAAGCTTGAAGGAGTATGTCCTAGTAAATTTGAAAGGAGGTCACAAAATCAAAAATCACAGAGGGAAGAATGATTTCTAAAGTATAATTGTGTGAATAATCAACAAACAAATGTTTACTTCTGTGAATGTGGAAAATTGTTGAATAATTTGCATGAGGGGTTGAAGGAGTTCTCAACTATTTATTCGATGCCAATAACTTCACGAATAGAAAATTATAAATTCCAGTGTGCTTCTGAGCTACTACTTTATAGATGATGCTGTCTGCAACTTAGTAAATTAACTTGAGATAAGGCCTTTAACTTGTACTTGCTGCTGAACAGAACTGATTTATGGGGAATAATTCCTTTGGGGTTGACGACCTATTGACTGGACAGTAAAGATATGCCCTGGTTATTCTCTCCATCCAGGATGCCCTGACACCGATTGGCCCACTTTGTCAGGGGGAACCTTTCAGAAAATGTGTTTTGAATTTGAAATGTCTGCTAGAATACAAACTGCTTCCTGTTAGAACCGATTCTAATCTTTTAAACGATACCACCCAAAACAGGAGAGACCGCTGAAGGCCCTGTTAATAGGATGATCAAATTATTTCTTGTCAAAAACAGAATAGCTTTGGATATGACCCTGGCGAAAGAAGAAGTGTGTGTATTATTGGAGAGGCTTGTTGTTCTTTTATTTCCAACAATTACAGCACCTGATGGATTTCTGATGAAGGCCCTAAAAGGATTACAGTCATTATCCATTGAAAATCACATTAAAATCGCACTCAGGAATCGATGAACCATTTACAAATATGTTTGAGACGTGGTTTGGAAAATGGGGAAACGTATTGGTGAGTATATTCACTTCATTGATTATTGATGTTGTGGTGATCACAGTCTGTGTGCTGTTGGGCTCCGTGTATTCCAGCTCTCCTTAGGTCCACAAATACAACCGTGGGCTCCCTGAATGAGAGAGGATGGGGAGTTCCAACTGCCTATCACATGTCAATGGTACAGGTATCGATTACATAATTGCATAGGGTATGAGGAGGTGGAAGCCGTGATCAGGCTAACTGGAGTGACCGAGGATGGTCCATGATCGAAGATGAGGACTGCCCTCTGGGCTTATATCCTTTACAAAGACTCCTGTGCCTTAATAGAAAAATAAGGAAAATAGACATAAGACTTGATTGAATGTATAAATACTTTTTGTTAAATAACTTGATTGCTGATTAATCACGTGAACGTGGTAAATTGAGTAAATGAATGAATGAATGAACGATTGAATTTAATACCAAATATAATGACAAATATAAATTAACCGATCAGATCGCAACAGGATTTGAGCACAAATTCCTTTTAATTGCTGATATGTTGGATAAAACTGTACATCATACAGATTATACTCTTAATATTTAACACCTTTGCCTGTGTAGATTTGAAGCATGTATTATGTTTTAAAGATGTTTTCATTAGGAATGGGGGACCAGGAATTTGAACATAATTTTGATCAGGCTCTTAAAAGGGACTACTAAATTTGCAGTAATTGGAAATACTAAAATAATACACCAATCAAATAAATTGAAATGGATAATGAATGACACATGATTAAACTAATGGGCTTATTAACTATTACCAGTTAACTTTTAACCTAGACTGGTTTGATTACAACAAAATGACTCCACTCTGGACGTAGGAAGGTTTTTAAGGGCGTTTGGGTTCTAATTAATAAAATTTGCTTATTTGGGTACATGACTTAGGACCCCTCAGAGCTGGGAGTGTTTAGATTAGCCAGATAAGAGCAAATTGTTTTTCATTATGTGTTAACCCCCTTCCACAGGAAACAATGTGATAGATGGTAGTTTTTCAATATGGTCATAGGCTAAAGGAATGCTGCTTTAAAGATGACCACAAATGTAGTTTTGTTAAAGGGGCTTAATATTTAACTGAGATGTTTTTATGAATGTGATTCTTTCGATTATGCCACTATGTGGCCTATTTTGCTGCTCATAATATTAGGGGTTAACCAACTAGCTTCAGGTAACTCTGTGTACTGTAAGACTAACCCTTTCAGGTAGCTGAACCTGCCAAAGGACATTGGGGATGGATGCCAGTCTGAGGGGGAGCGAAGATGGACGAAGACGATCAACACTTAGGGTCTACATTAACTGATTCAGATGATGTTAGATAGAATTTTCTGCTGTGCTTCAGGCTGTTGTCCTTTCTTTGTTTCCTCGAAATCATACACATACAGGTTTGATGGGGTTAGAATTGTCTCCACTAGGTATATCACCTGTTGCTTGGACAAAACTAGGGGTCTACGGGAGAGATGGCGTTCATCCAGGGAGGGGGGAGGAACCACGTGACATCTGGACGGAGATTCCTTGGGTATAAAAGGGTTTAGCGCACACTAACGGGGGTTGAATGATTGTTTCGGGGGGTGGTTTACCAGTTGCAGATGGTCCAAGATCTACCCAGTGCCTATGGGGTTACTTGGTCTTAATTAGTGAGATACCTTTGAATGACCCCTCATCAGGGGGGATGTTAGGGATAACCTTTTTTAAATTTTCCATAGCTGTTTTCCCACATACATTACAAGGACAAATGGCCCCAAGGTTGCAAAAATGACCTGTGGCTGGTGCACGGGGTTTTTGATAGGGGGAGAAGGCTGAATTTTGGTGATTAAAATGCCGCAGCACACTTAGATTAAGGATGGACACAAGCTACCAACACCATTGCATAATAAAGACCCCGGTAGTCAGGGCCACAGGAGCCGTAGGGGAAGAACGCAGCATTAGCCAGGGCTTTTCTGGCATCTTCGGATGCCTGTAACCTGTCGGGGGTCCACTCTATTTGCTGGTCACCTTTTTTACCTTTAAGTCCTTCGTACAATGGATGCATAAGGTGAGCAGCCCATGGAATGAAACGGTTATAAAAGTACACCATCCCCAAAAACTCCTGCAGAAACTTCACAGAGGGGGGACGAGGAAAAACCGAAACCGTTTCAACCTTGGCAGGCAGGGGAACCGCCCCCTGAGGTGACACCTTGTGTCCTAGGAACTCAACAGCAGGCAGACCAAACTTGGATTTAGCCGGGTTTACGATCACGCCATGCTCACTGAGCTGCATAAAACAGCTCCTGGAGATACACCATGGGTTCCTCGGAAGAAGGACTAGCCACCGTGATATCATCCAAATAGACAAACAAAACAGCATGCCCTGCAGTACCGAGTCCATGATTCGCTGGAACGTCTGTGCAGCACTTTTAAGGCTGTACGGCATCATAAAAACTCGAAAAAAACCGAAAGGAGCGATTTTCACTTCTGTTAACGGCTGCTCATTACCTATTTTACAACTTGCAATAGGTATATGGGTTAGGTTGATTTTAGTGGCTCGGCACGAGCCCCAAGGGCATTGTTGGGGCTCGCTTAAGTTTGTCTTAAGGTAACCTATAAAAACCTCCTAAAATCATTTGGAACCAGGCAACAAGACTTTTTACCACCAACGAAAAACCCAAAAATAAGGTGACTCAAATAATTGAGAGTCCACAATAAATCTAGAATTTTATATGCTTTCTTTAATTAGTCATGCTTTTGCAGGTGTCAGTAACAGATTAACAATCAGCAAAACTTAAAAACATTGAATAATAGAAATAAATCAATCAACTTAACCTATCTTTCCCTAATGCTGAAACTGGTAAGGCTGATGAGGCTTGGGAGACGGAGGCTCACCATGGATCCGACTGGAATGATTTCTTCAGTAGGTCACAAGTGATTGTTTTCTTGGATGAGAGGCAAATCTTCAGTTTTCTTCCTCTAAGTGGACAGGCGCTGATGCTCGGAGTTTCCATTGTCAAGTTGGAAAAAATAAAATAATTAAATTAAAAAACGGAAACTTTGTTGGCATATGTTTCAAAAGTCTGTAGCTTCCAGAAGCTGAATAGTTGAAGGAAACCTTTGAGGTGTAATTGAGGTTGTTTCAGGATTTCCAGAAGCCTGAAACTTAGAGCAATCAGTTGTTCACTGACCAAGTTCACTTCAGTTTTGGTAAAATGCAAAAAGAGAAATCAGATTCTCAATTCTGGTTGCAGCTCTTCTCAGGGCACACGGGTTGATCCTCTCTATAATGCGGGCTAAATCGACATTTTTAGAAAAGAAAATCCATTCAAGACATAAAATCACGTTTTACGGAAAAAAAAACCTTAACCCTTGGCTAGTCAAAAAATGAGAACCTTTACTCGTTCCTCTTTTTGCGGGGCTGCGTCTCCGGTCTTCTGATTCATCTGTAGCTTCTTTCTTCGTCCAATCTTGTTCGCTGGTCTTCTGTGAGGAAACAACCCCATTTCTTTCTTTGGCAGTTTTTATAGTGCAGATAGCCTCACTGCTCATCCCCTGTTGCCGGGCAAGCTATCCCATCCTTGAGTTACACGGTCGCCCCCCTTTTCGCCCCCCTTTCCCCCCCCGTAGACTCGAAAACAGCCCTTGGCTCCCTGTGTTATGACTTTTTTTGCCTGTTTTTCGACCTTCAGACTGACGAAAAACAGCGTGCACCTGGCTTCTCGTTTCTCGCTCCCATGCTTGTTATGACTTTAGCTTGCTCGTTGAGCTTCCATCCATGCCCAGTTCCCATGAGCTGGCTCTGCTCTGCCCCTCCCGTCCTAATGTTATCTCTGCCGCCTCTGGCTCCCAAGCCATGGTGCCCTCTTTATCTGCTCAGCCTCAAACTTTCTAACACAGTATTTCTCTGCTTTTTGCTCTTATACCAGTTACAGCTAAAAAAAAACCTTCACTTCATTTTTATGAATACATCACAATTGATTAACATTACCACTCATCATTACATTTAATAATTGTAGAAAAATAGAAAATCATCATACATGTTGCTTTGATTGTACTTGTAGTTTTCTACTTCTGAAAAAGATAAGACAGTCACAATTAATATGTGACTTTTAAAACTTTATTATAATCTTAACTGAGAAAAAGCTTGTTCATTATCGAAAACCCTCCAACGTGGCAGAATTACAACAATTCTGCAAAGATTACTGGACAAAAATTCCTCCATAGGGCTGTAAAAGACTCATTGCATGTTATAGTAAACACTTTATTGCAGTTGAGGGTTAGCCCAACCAGTTATTAGGTTTAGGTGGCAAACACTTTTTCACCACTATCTACCTGGTGAATATTCACTCCCGGGCAAACTAAATAAGCGAGCTGCTGCTGCAAGCAACTGGGACTTCCACGAATCTGCCACTATTGGCTAGCTAAACTGATAACAGACGTGGAAAAACATTGTTTCCTGGGACCTACGCAATATGGTGTAAAGAGGGTCTTAAATTATGCTTAAATCTTTTCCACAATCATAACCAGCAAAGGGTTTATCTTTTATTTACATCCAAAACATTTCTCTCCAGTTTGGATTCTTGTGTGTATGTTTAAAGATGACTTGAAGGCAAAGAAGTTGCCACAAGCATCTCAACCAAAGGATTTTTTTCTTCTGTGTGGATTTGTCATGTGTTTGTATAAATATGATTTTGAAGCAAAACGTTTTCCACATGCATCACAAAGGTTAGTCTCCTGTGTGGATTCTCATGTGTATGTTTAAATTTGACTTCCAGGCAAATCTTTTTCCACAAGCATCACAACCAAAAGGTTTATCTCCTGTGTGGATTCTCATGTGTATGTTTAAATCTGACTTGTAGGCAAATCTTTTTCCACATGCATCACAAATAAAGGGTTTCTCCCCAGTGTGGACTTTTGTGTGTTGTTTTAAATCATGTTTGCAGTTAAAACCTTTTCCACACTCATCACAATTAAACTTTTACTACCTGTCTGGACTTTTGTCAGTGAATCTATTATTTTCTTCTCTCTGAAACACGTCTCATTACCGGAACAATCTGAAGACGTTAATCTTGGATGACATGTCATGTGACTCTGAAGAGAGCGTCTGTTAGCAAATTTTCCTCCACACTCAGAGCAGCTCAAAGATTTGTTGACAGTGTTTCTGCCTGATCCCGGAGCCCTGCTCTCCTTCCAATCCTCCTCAATGTCTTCAGTTTCAGAGTCTGACAAGCGTTTAAGTTTAGAGTCATCTTTACCATCTTTGGTCTCTGAATAGACGGAAGTGCCTCCATGATTATTTAGATCTGGGTTCCTGCTGGATTCTGATGTTCCACAGTCCTCTTATTTAATTTTTGCTTTTATCTTGTCAGCTGAGCTCCTGCTTGGAAGACCTCTGTCTTCTCTTTGGTGCTGATGAAGCTGAGAGAACAGCGGTTTCTCTCCACCCTCTTCACTCTTTATATGAAGAACAGTTAATGGAAACCTGGTATCATCAGTCTTTTTCTTCACATTCAGATGCTCTCCATCCTGGCTGGCCCAGATTCTCTCATTTTCCTCTTTTATGTGGAGGAGCTCCAGTCCTGCTGGTCCATATCAGGACTCTGTTCTTCAGGAGCCTCTTCTTTAACATCTGCAGACATCATTGAAAGACATTACATGCATTATGAACAACTTTATCCTGACAATGTTACAAAGATGATAAAGATTAGAACTAGATAAACAATCTGATATACACTCACCGGCCACTTTATTAGGTACACCTGTCCAGCTGCTCGTTAACACAAATTTTTAATCAGCCAATCACATGGCAGCAACTCAATGCATTTAGCCATGTAGACATAGTCTACATGGTGATGAGTTCTCCGCACTCAAATGGCCTCCACAGTCACCAGATCTCAATCCAATAGTTTGAGTAATTAACACACTATGTTTAATGATTTCAATCTGCTGTGAAGTTTTTGTCTCATAACACACAGGAGGCGCTAATCAAAACACCAGCAAGACAACCGGAACTAAGATAAGCACATTATATTGCAGGAGGAAGAGCCATCCTCTGAAGGAAACTTCAGAGAAATCAGAAAGCACCCAAGGAAGAACATATGAAAAGGTTCAATTTGATGTCTTTTTTATTACCAGTTAACACATAAAAATGTGTTTGTTTAATGAAATTAATTTATTGTAGTTACTATAACATCACAAGGTAAGATTAACTCACATTTTTACTTTCAGCTAATAAAATACAATTAGTGGAACCTGATTCATAAATGTTTGAATGGGCTGGGTTACTTCAGAGGGAACAGATAAAGAAATAAATAATAAAAAACTTCTATTTGTTGAGTTAAAGCTTGAAGGAGTATGTTCTGGTAAATTTGAAAGGAGGTCAGAAAATCAAAAATCAAAGAGGGAAGAATGATTTCTAAAGTATAATTGTGTGAATAATCAACAAACAAATGTTTACTTCTGTGAATGTGGAAAATTGAGGAATAATTTGCATGAGGGGTTGAAGGAGTTCTCAACTATTTATTCGATGCCAATAACTTCACGAATAGAAAATTAGAAATTCCAGTGTGCTTCTGAGCTACGACTTTATAGATGATGCTGTCTGCAACTTAGTAAATTAACTTGAGATAAGGCCTTTAACTTGTACTTGCTGCTGAACAGAACTGATTTATGGGGAATAATTCCTTTGGGGTTGACGACCTATTGACTGGACAGTAAATATATGCCCTGGTTATTCTCTCCATCCAGGATGCCCTGACACCGATTGGCCCACTTCGTCAGGGGGAACCTTTCAGAAAATGTGTTTCGAATTTGAAATGTCTGCTAAAATACAAACTGCTTCCTGTTAGAACCGATTCTAATCTTTTAAATGATACCACACAAAACAGGAAAGACAGCTGAAGGCTATGTTAACAGGATGATCAAATTATTTTTTGTCAAAAACAGAATAGCTTTGCATATGATCCTGGCAAAAGAAGAAGGGGTGTGTAGTATCATTGGAGAGGCTTGTTCTTTTATTTCCAACAATTACAGCACCTGATGGATCTCTGATGAAGGCCCTAAAAGGATTACAGTCATTATCCATTGAAAATCGTATTAAAATCGCACTCAGGAATCGATGAACCATTTACAAATATGTTTGAGACGTGGTTTGGAAAATGGGGAAACGTATTGGTGAGTATATTCACTTCAATGATTATTGATGTTGTGGTGATCACAGTCTGCGTGCTGTTGGGCTCCGTGTATTCCAGCTCTCCTCCTTAGGTGCATAAATACAACCGTGGCCTCCCTGAATGAGAGAGGATAGGGAGTTCCAACCGCCTATCACATGTCCATGGTACAGGTATTGATTACATAATTGCATAGGGTATGAGGAGGAGGAAGCCGTGATCAGGCTAACTGGAGTGACCGAGGATGGTCCATGATCGAAGATGAGGACTGCCCAATGGGCTCATATCCTTTACAAAGACGTCTGTGCCTTAATGGAAAAATAAGGAAAATAGACATAAGACTTGATTAAATGTATAAATACTTTTTGTTAAATAACTTGATTGCTGATTAATCACGTGAACGTGGTAAATTGAGTAAATGAATGAATGAATGAACGATTGAATATAATGCCAAATATAATGACAAATATAAATTAATAACCCTCTCAGGCTCAAATTAAGTTGTAGTTGCAGGAAAAATCTGATATTTGGAGAAAATGATCATATGGGGTAGTAATATACAATTCAGACTTTTTTTTGAGAGAGACCTTCACATGCAATGAATTCTGGGATGTTGCAGATTTGCAACAGTGGCCCGGAGTGGTAAATTAACACTGAAGACTGAATCTGATACGAACGTTAACTTTATTTGAATGTCACAAACAAAAATTAACAAAACAAAATTCGAAAAAAAAATTCTCTCTAGAAATTAGAGACAACTTTTTCTCAAACTTTTTCTCCACCGACATCTCAAAACCTCTTGAGAAGGCCGTTTTTGCAAGTCACTTTGTTGTGTGGTAGTCCATGAAGCAATTCTTGGTCTTTGTGAAGCACAAAAGTACTTTGCACTTCAAGCAGGCCGTTTGTGTGTAGCCGTCCTTGCACAGTCTGCATCGTCCACGTTTCTCAGCATGGATGGGAAAATGGTCGACTCGGTCTAGTCTGACATCAACCGATGGTGCAATGATCCTCTGGAGTGGCGGTGGAGGTGGTTCTGCCTGATGGGGTTCTGGAGAATCTTCCAATGATGGTCGTCCTCTTTTCCTGCTCTTGAAGTCAGCCTGTTTGCCAACCTTGATGAGGGCATCAGCAACTTGAGCACGGAAGTCAAGAAGCGACATGTGCTTCTTCTCCTGCTTCTGGGTGAGATGACGACGGTAGAGGAGCCAGCCATTGACCAGTGATAGGTCAATCAGGTAGTATAAAATGCGCAGGTACCAACGCCGCGTGCGGATGTCAATGCGATAGAGAGATGCAAACATGTCTGCCAAGTCTACTCCTCCCATGAATTTGTTGTACACCTGTACAATGTGGGGTCTGTCCACTTCGACATATTCCTTCTTCTCTTTCAACCACCTTCTGCATCTGTCAACAGGATCAGGGCCAGTGAAGGATGACGCCAGTAACACTGCCTTGTTATCATACCACTTCACGACAGCAATCCCACTGGTCATGTCGTATTTCACTTCATACGCCCCACGCCCAGCCTTTGCCAGCTCCTTGTCACTTTTGAGGGTACATCCACGGAGACGGTTCCGATTGATGGTAGCAACTGTTTGAATTCCCATTTTTTTCAGTTCCACAATGAGTTCAGGGGAAGTAAACCAGTTGTTGAAGTAGCACTTGTAGTTTAGTCCTTTAGGAACTTCTGACACGAGTCGAAGCACAACTTCACCAGCAACACCAAGTCCACGCTCATTGGTCACAGTCCCTTTTCCAGTGTATACTTCAAAGTCATAGACTAGTCCACTGACACCTGCACGAGTAAAGACCTTGATTCCCCATTTTTGTGGCTTGTTCTTGAGGTACTGTTTCATTCCAATCTTTCCTTTGAAGGGGATCATCTGCTCATCAATTGCGTGTTTTCTTCTGGTTCAACTTTCAAACAGTTAGCACGGACTTTCTCAAGCACTGGTCGCACCTTGAACAGTGGATCGTATCCAGGCTCACCCTTTTGCTTCATGTTGGTATTGTCATTCATATGGATGTATGTTCGCAGATGATCAAATCTCTTACGTCCCATGACTGTTGCAATTGGGTCATAGCGTGTTGCCGTCCACCAGTACATGCGGTACGATGGCATACGTACTATGGTCATCAAGATGTGTAAACCAATGAATTGCTCCATTTCAGCAGGGTTTGTTTTCAGTTCTGGGCCACTCTTCATAATGGCATACAGGTTAGATTGGTGAGAAATGTGTTCAAACACAGATTTGTCCATGAACTGATCAAAATACCACCTTGGACTTGGAATTTCGTCTGGTGGAGTTGAGAACGCAGGTCCTTGGAATGAAGAGTCGATGTCAGCTGCTGGGGGTTTCCTCTGTCTCCAAGAAAACTCTTTGTTGACTGGAGCTGGGCCTGGCTGAGGTTCATTGTCATCTGGAGCCTCAATGTCACTGTCTGCATGTGCATGATGAATTTCAACATCAAGCTGGTTGGGATCAGTTCTTGCTATATCTGCTAGTGGCTCATCCTCATCAAAGCTTGAGTCAGACTCGTAAGCTTCAGGAGTTTCCACAAAATCTGGATCTGCAATTTTATCATCTGAAATGGATTCTATTTCAGATAAAGCCCCATTGGGAATGCAAATCATCTCAAGAACTTCCTGGACTGAATACGATCTTCGTCGGCCTGCCATGATGCACGGCAAATGAAGAGAGCAACTGTTAGCAAATTTTCCTCCACACTCAGAGCAGCTCAAAGATTTGTTGACAGTGTTTCTGCCTGATCCTGGAGTCCTGCTCTCCTTCCAATCATCCTCACTGTCTTCAGTCTCAGAGTCTGATAAGCATTTAAGCTCAGATTCATGATGCTTCACATCATCATCCTCTTCATCATCTTCACCGTCTTTAGTCAGTGAATAGTTGGAAGAGCCTCTATGATTATTTAGATCTGGGTTCATGCTGGTTTCTGCTGTTCCACAGTCCTCTTCTTTAATTTCTTCTTTTATCTGGTCAGTTGAGATGCTTGGAAGATCTCTGTTGTCTGTCTGGTGTTGATGAAGCTGAGAGAACAGAGGTTTCTCTTCATCCTCTTCACTCTTCATATGAACAACAGTTACTGGAAACCTGGTATAATCAGTCTCCTCCTTCACATTCACTTCTTCTCCATCCTGGCTGGCCCAGATTCTTTCACTTTCCTCCTTTACGTGAAGGAGCTCTAGCTTCAACTGGTCCATATCAGGACTCTGTTCTTCAGGAGCCTCTTCTTTAACATCTGCAGACATCATTGAAAGACATTACATGCATTATGAACAACTTTATCTTGACAATGTTACAAAGATGATAAAGATTAGAACTAGATAAACAATCTGATATACACTCACCGGCCACTTTATTAGGTACACCTGTCCAGCTGCTCGTTAACACAAATTTTTAATCAGCCAATCACATGGCAGCAACTCAATGTATTTAGGCATGTAGACATAGTCAATATGATCTGCTGCAGTTCAGGAGATTAAAGTGACTTTGAACGTGGCATGGTTGTTGGTGCCAGACAGGCTGGTCTGAGTATTTTAGAAACTGCTGATCTGCTGGGATTTTATCGCACTACCATCTCCAGGGTTTACAGAGAATGGTCCGAAAAAGAGAAAATATCCAGTGAGCTGCAGTTCTGTGGGCACAAATGCCTTGTTGATGCCAGAGGTCAGAGGAGAATGGCCAGACTGGTTCGAGCTGATAGAAAGGCAACAGTAACTCAAATAACCAGTCGTTACAACCAAGGCATGCAGAAGAGCATCTCTGAACCCACAACACCTCGAACCTTGAGGCGGATGGGCTACAAGAGCAGAAGACCACACCGGGTGCCACTCATGTCAGTTAAGAACAGGAAACTGAGGCTACAATTGGCACAGGCTCACCAAAATTGGACAACAAAAGATTGGAAAAACGTTGCCTGGTCTGATGAGTCTGGATTTCAGCTGCGACATTCGGACGGTAGGGTCAGAATTTGGCTTCAATAACATGAACGCATGGATCCATCCTGCCTTGTATCAACGGTTCAGGCTGGTGGTGGTGGTGTAATGGTGTGGGGGATATTTTCTTGGCACACTTCTGGCCCCCTAGTACCAACTGAGCATCGTGTCAACGCCACAGCCTACCTGAGTATTGTTGCTGACCATGTCCATCCCTTTATGACCACAGTGTACCCATCTTCTGATGGTTACTTCCAGCAGGATAACGCGCCATGTCATAAAGTACGAATCATCTCAGACTGGTTTCTTAAACATGACAATGAGTTCTCCGCACTCAAATGGCCTCCACAGTCACCAGATCTCAATCCAATAGAGCACCTTTGGGATGTGGTGGAACAGGAGATTCGCATCATGGATGCAGCCGACAAATCTGCAGCATCTGTGTGATGCTATCATGTTAATATGGACCAAACTCTCTGAGGAATGTTTCCAGTACCTTGTTGAATCTATGCCACCAAAGATTAAGGCAGTTCTGAGGCCAAAAGGGGGTCCAACCCTGTAGTAGTAAGGTGTACCTAATAAAGTGGCCGGTGAGTGTATGTCAAAACGTGCGGCTCAGATGATAGAAGTGTGCTACTACTTCTAGCGTCACTGTGAGTAACCATGTTGACAAGAGAAATGAAACACTGATATTAGTTTTGTCAAAGTGCTCTTACTGTTCATACTTCACATAGGAAATTAAAATTTTTTACAACAATTTGTCCTCTAATATTTAATGTGACCTCAAAGATTTTGTTCCCTACAGACATTCAATTACATCCCTCAAAATTTATAAAATGTTGGTCATTGTTTTTCGTCCCTTGGGTAAATATCTGGTAAGATGTTTGCTGTTGTAGATCCGTTGTGTCCACATTTGTGACACATGGAAAAAAAATGACCAGAGTGTAATTGTCCTTCTGAATCTTGTGTGCAAAGCAGCCCTGCAACTATTGTCATTGGCCTTATGTATTTTATATAATAAGGTCAGGTCAGAGGGCATGTTTTAACCTCACATAATGAACCCTGGATGCTGTTTCAGGCACACATGAACAACTTTTTGGTCATAACACTGGCACATAAACACAGAAATTTACAGTTTTTTAAAGCTTTTCAAGGTTCTACCCTGACACAGGCTGAGCCTAACCCAGCCACAGAACCTTTGGCTCTGGTCCGAGAAGCACGCTCCAAGAGGCAGGTCCTGTCTAAATTTCTTCAGAAATGTTCTAGTTATTATTATTATGTATTTTATAACATTATGTTCATACTTCAGAGTATGACTACTACTTTGTAACGCACTTTAAAACAACCACAGCTGCAACAAAGTAGAAGTAAGGATCAAGGATCTTTATAGTCATTATGTCACCATAATGAAACTCTTGTTTAGGCTCGGCTCCAAAGACATGCATGAATTGCACAGACAATTGAAAAAACGCTTACAAAAATTAAGGACACATTTTGCAAGATATAAAAACACTTGGAACACATTTTTTTTTGACACTTGTAGAATTCTCCAACTTTGTCATTAAGAGGCGGGGTACACCCTGGACAGGTCGCCAGTCCATCGCAAGACAACAAACAACCATGCACACACCTATTCATAATTCAGAGTCCAATTAACCTAACAGTCATGTTCTTGGACTATAGGAGGAAGCCGGAGTACCCGGAGAGAACCCACGCATGCACAGGGAGAACATGTAAACTCCATGCAGAAAGAACCCCGGCCGGGAGTCGAGCTGAGGACCTTCTTGCTGCAAGGCAACAGTGCTATTAACTGCGTCATCGTGCAGCCTACAAAGTTCAAATGAAATTAATTTTAAAATAAATGAAATACTGTAAACAACAAAAGGTAAGAAAGTGAGGTTTAGTTATTCAACTTCTTTGCCAGTGTGGTGGAACAAAAATTATTCAACAAAGTAACTTCCTCAGCTTTATTAATTTAGCCTTGCAAGGGAGAAGCGGTCTTCCAGCATCAGCCATGTGCCTAGGAGCCGTGCTGTAACTGTTCTGATCAGACAAAGGAAAAGCTTCACTTTATCACAGCATCTCAAGGTCAAAACCTTCTTGGATCCTAGGTCCCCTGAGGAGAGCCTGAGGTGGGAACTTTTGTAATTCTTCACTCAGACATGTTGGCTACTCTGCATCAAGTTCCTCCTTTAATCTTGTATGTCATAGACCCAGAATCATTGGCATAACTAAAACTAGGCCATAGAGTTCGATTCTAGCTTCCTTCTGCCATATGTCGATGTGCCCCTGGGCAAGGCATTTAACCTCAAGTTGCCTACTGATCTGCATGTTGGTGTATGAATGTTTGAGTACACATTGGGTGAATGTGGCTCTAGTGTCAAGCGCTTTGAGTGGGGTCTTTATGACTGGGAAGGCGCTATATAGGTTCAGTCCATTTGCCCTGAACTCTGACATAAATAATACAGCATGGAGGACCAGCACTACGGATTCCAGGCTTTCAGCTGTTAAGAGCAGACCGTAACACTGACATCATACATCAGCTTCTGGGAGGACATGTGTCTTCTGCACTTACAATAACAGCAAACCTTGGTTCCCTTCAGATCTGACGAAACTGCTCACGGATAAGGAAGCAGCTCACAGCAGTAGAGACCAAGCCCTATGGACGTCATGACGCATTGCACTCTGGGATTGTTACCATCATTTTGTTGGTGGAAACACCGGCGTCGCTAACAGAAGCTACCTGTGAAAGCAATGGATCGTGAGCAGAGCAAGTCACTGATTCCGTACCGAAACAAACTAAACAGCTTTTCAAGACAGCGATACCTCAAAAAGAAATCTGGTCAGTTAACAGGCTCGACCCATACAAACACAGTGAGTAGACCAGCGACTTAAATTAGCTTCCAGAAGTAAAGTTACCCAACGTGTTTGGTTGCCTTGTATGTGGAGTGAGCGCAATTCCGAAATGACATGTCCCTGGAAGCCCAACTGCAGTTTACCAACGGATGGGTGCAGGATCTTCAGATTTACTGAGTAAGTCACTTCAACACTGTTGTTCTCACTAAGGTACATGCAGATAACATGTACACAAAAACATGTCTCCCAATCAACGTTTCTTAGCCAACTACACGTTGGGTGCCAGTGCAATGCTGAACAGTCATGTTAAGTGTTGTTTCTGTTGATACATGTCAGCAATCTGAACGGTTTCCTCCATGGAGGCAGTAGTGGCAGAGTTTTCCTCCCTGTAGCTGTTTAGACATATGAAGCTTTGCAGCTTATGTGCAGCTTTTTAGCTAAGAAAAATGATTTAAATATTACAATATTACAACATGAAACTTACCTGAGTGGAAACGCAGAGAACACACCATGTGTCGTGTAATGTTGGTGAAGTTGAAGTTAGGTCAACTAATAGCTGCCACCCAGCTCTGACTGCTAAGCTCCGTAGTTTTTCTTCCACTTTGGAAAACCGAAAAAACGCTATCCATTTGGCATCCCCTTTCCTTTACGGCCATGAAAATGACTCTGGCAGTTACAGATGCAACAAAACATTCCCATTTTAACAAAACAGCGCCGATCCAACTAAATGCCCGCCACTACTTGCGTCTTCCACTGCTATATCCAAAATGCATTGCGTGGCTGACTTTACATTCCCAAGCCCATAAGCAGGCCAGGAACAAACTGACCAAGAAGATCAAGGCAGCAAAGATAAACTATGGTGGAAAATTAGAAAAAAAAGCTTCTCACATGGAAGCACCACTGCTGTCTGGACTGGCTTGAAAAGCCTGACCGCCTACGGGAGCCCCTCCTCCATCCCTGAACAAAATTCTCACCTTACTAATCAGCTGAATAGTTTTTACCGCAGGTTTTAAAAGCAGCATTTCACACCTATCACGCGCCATTCAGACAAATTCTTGCGATACACCAACCAACCCCCTACCTCCAGACCCCCTGCCTGCAGTAACAACCTCAGAGAAAGATGCAAAGATTATCTTTAGGAGCCACAAAATGAGAAAAGCCACAGGACCCAATGGAATTTCCCCAACATGTTTAAGAATCTGCACTGATCAATTAGCACCCATCTTCACTGAGATCTTCAACAAGTCACTGAAGCTGTGTGAGGTTCCCTCCTGCTTTAAACGCTCCATCATCCCAGTACCCAAGAAACCCACCATCACAAGATTAAATGACTACAGGCAAGTCGCCCTGACATCTGTGGTCATGAAATCCTTTGAGCTACTGGTGTTAAAGCACCTGAAGGACCCCTGCTGGACCCCTCGCAATTTGCCTACCAGGCAAACAGGTCGGCAGGTGATGCAGTCAACATGGGACTACATTTCATCCCTCAACACCTCGACCACACAGGGATGTAAGCCAGGATCCTGTTTGTGGACTTCAGCTCAGCGTTCAACACTATCAACCGAGACATCCTCCACCAGAACCTCACCCAACTTAAAGTGCCAGCCCCTGCCTGTCAGTGGATCACCAGATTCCTGAAGGATCAGCAGCAGGTGAGGCTGGGGAACATCTTCTGGTGCACAAAAACTATCAGCACAGCCGCCCCCAGGGGTGTGTTCTGTCCCCGATCCTTTTCTCAATCTACACGAATGGCACTTCAGCAGACCCGTCTGTGAAACTCCTGAAGATTGCAGATGACACCACTGTTATTGGCCTGATCCAGGATGCTGACGAGTCTCCATACAGACAGGAGGTAGACCAGCTGACACACTGGTGTGGTCAGAACCACCTACAACTTAATCCACTCAAGGCTGCTGGTCATCTTCTTCACTGCCATCATTCAGTCTGTCCTGTCTGCCTCCATCTCAGTGGGGTTTGGATCATCCACCAAACAGGACAGGTCCAGACTGCAACTAACAATCAGGTCTTCAGAGAGGATCATCAGGGCTGACCTTCCCTCCATCCAGGACTTATACAGGTCTAGGGTCAAGAAAGAGCTGCTACAATCTCTGCAGATTCAACTCACCCTGCAAACAAACTGTTTAGACTTTTACCATCAGGTGGCGCTACAGAGCACTGCCTGCTGAAACCAGCCACCACAGACAGTTTCTTTCCCCAGGCTGTTGCTCTGATGAACACTGGAAAGACAGAGTCACAGAAAAAACTAATTTCACCCATACTTGGACTGTTTTACCGAAGTCAAACTCCTTGTTAGTTGCATGCACAAACAAAGTCCCAAACTATCATCAAGCTTTGGATCCACTGGCTAACAGACCTGTTCCCCTTTGCTTTTAGCCTGGGACAAGGATCAAAAAACAGATTCTAAGCATCACTTTGGTAACAATATCACAAACTGATACTAATATCTACTGGGAGCCAGTGTGAAGAATATAAAACCAGTGCAATATGCCTTCATTAACATGTTTTTCTGCAGACACCAAAACAGGACCATCGACACCGAGCCATAACTCCTCCCACTGCAGCAGAGGTTTCCTGTAGCTGCTGAATGTAGGAGAGAGGTCTTCCCCATGGATGTAATGTTATTATCAGCAATAAAACTAGAATCAATAATCCTGCCACACCTGCAATTTGTGACTTTTATAGACTTAATACAAACTCCATGTAGAGGTGCAACTTTAACAGTTTCTGAGGAGGTTTGTCAAAGTGGAGTTCAGTGTTTTGTTGCTTCAGAGGCAAAAAAATACAAGACAGCTCTGGTTGGATTAAAACCCATGTTTGAAGCATAAAAAATCCCTCCAATGTGGCAGAATTACAACAATTCTGCAAAGATGAGTGGACCAAAACTCCTCCACAGGGCAGTAAAAGACTCATTGTATGTTATCACAAACGCTTTATTGCAGTTGTTGCTGTTGAGGGTTAGCCCAACCAGTTATCAGGTTTAGGAGGCGATCACTTTTCCACACCACTATCTACCTGGTGTATATCTGCTCCCTTGGGAACTAAACAAGCGAGCTGCTCCTCCTAAGCACGAGAAACTGGGACTTCCACGACTCTGCCACCATTAGCTAGCTAACCTGATAACAGACGTGGTAGAACAAAACTCCCTCATCATTGTTTTCTGGGACTATAACAGCAGAGGGCGGATGGGTGTTTAGGTAAATGTTACCGTCCATTTATTGTTACCGAGGTGGACTGCTAAGCCATATCACCCAGCCCTACGCTATATGATGTAAAAGGGTCTTAGATTATGCTTTAATTTTTTCCACAATCATAACCAGTAGGGGCTTTTCTTTGCATGTTGGTTTAGATTTGAATTAGGTTTTTATCACATTTATCACATCCAAAAAGTTTCTCTCCAGTTCGGATTCTTGTGTGTTTGTTTAAAGATGACTTAAAGGCAAATAAGTTACCGCAAGCATCTCAGCCAAAGGGTTTTTCTCTCCTGTGTGGATTTATCATGCGTTTGTATGAATATGATTTTAAAGCAAAACTTTTTCCACATACATTACAAGCAAATTATTAGTCTTCTGTGTAGATTGTCATGTGTATTTTTAATTGTGACTTCCAGGCAAATCTTTTTACACATGCGTCACAGCTAAAGGGTTTGTCTTCTGTGTGGACTCCCATGTGTTTAACTAAAATTGACTTGTGGCCAAAATCTTTTTCCACATGCATCACAGCCAAAGTGAATTGTACTGTTTATCTCCAGCTCCATCTACATCACCGTAGAGATCAGCCTAAATAAACTCTCCACACCTGCCAATAAGGGCAGCTGTGATTTAGTCTGAACAGCTCGCGTCGTTGTTGAGTGCCTCGTGCAACTGTCTACCCTTGACTTTAGCTTGTTTGTTTGTTTGGGAAGTTGGCTGGCTTAGCTGTTAGTATGTCCTAGCTTGCAACTAGGAGTTTTGTTTAGCGGCCTGTCTTGTGTGCCTTTAAAGGCTTTTGTGAGCTTCTGAAGGCAGGCTCAGAGGCTACACTTTAGGAAGTTAGTACCCTCCGTTTGTTTTCTTTTTGTCAAAAACCTGAAACTGAGGAAGCTTAGATTCTAGCTTTTATTAAAAAAAACAACTACACCCAGCTTAATGTTGCTTCCCCTTTTCCCTGGCTGAGCTGGGTCTCAACATTTAATGGGGGCTCGTCCTGGATCTTAATGTAATCCTGGTGACTGAACCAAAAAAAGGAATAAATATACACACGGCCACCGGCCGTAACAACGCAGCTCCTCTCTTGGGATGAACGACACAAGTTTAACTCCATTACCAGACCTGGTGTAACTAACTCATTTCAAGGCAGGAGGAAGCATAAAGCTTTGATTATAAAAAACAACTAAAGGTTTTACTAAATCCACTTTATTACATTCATAACACAAACATATCTTGGTGCCACTACCAGGCACTAGGGGGCAGTATTCTTCCCAAACCAAACAAGTAGAACTAGTTGATTGTGGAGCTGTTGTGGTGTAGTTTGTCTGTTTTGTTGATTGAGGTGGGTGCAGATGAGAGTTAAAACCTGGTAATTCAGCAGATAAGCTGACCTACGATCAGGCCCCCAAGCACTAACTGCTATTTTAAAATATATAACATATAAGTAGCAATAAACATCTTCCTCAAACATTAAAACTGACACAACACCGTAATACACCATGGATGGACGCATCTGATTTCTACCGTCAGCGATCGTCGGCTCACTTCACCGCAGTTAGATGATCCTCTGTCGTTTCAAACTCTAATATTTCTGAGCTGGGCTCCAGAAGCTCCTGCTGATGTTTCACTATCCTAACAACGAGTTCTAATTCAGAGGAATAATCCACCAGCAGACTGAAAACGGCTCCTAAACTTTAACTACCATCCACACAGTTGGCATGAAGAAGGAAACATCCAAACCTAATCTGGGCTGGAAAACATCATCCATCATCTGGTGTCTCTTCCTCTGCTGCGTCCTGCCGCTGTTTGAGCTCCTGCTTCCCTCCAGTTTCTTTGACCAGATGTTCCTCAAGCTGCTGGACTTCTTTCCAGAGTTCATCAACTGCTGCTGCTGCAGCTCTCTTACAGCTTTATCAACACTCCCGCTGCTGGGCTGCTGACGAACAGGGAACAAAGGATAAATGCTGCGGAACCTCGGAGTTCGGAACTGGGACGTCGGAACTTACGTCATTTCCGGGTTGTAGCGTTCCAGTTTCCTTCTTGTTTTCGTTCGTATTGCTAACAACTGTAACAGCAGCCTTACAACTGTAACACTGATCTACGCGCTATTTCGTACATATAAACGTTTTAGTAGGCGAGTAGCAACCATCTTAAACACGGAAGTCGCGTGTGGTGTGTTGCCTCGGCTTTCCTAATATCTTCTAAGCATAAAATAGGATCCATTGCTCCTCTTCCTATACGAAAACAACTCTGATAAGGTGCAATTATATTTGTTGACTCCAAATATTGCATTAATCTCTCATTCACCATCTTTTCTATCAATTTACATATATTAGAAGTTAAAGCAATTGATCTGTAATTCCCAGGATTACTATGTAATATGTAGTTACTATGTAGGATTACTATGATCTTTTCCCAGGTTTCTTTATAGGGATGATAATTGCTACTTTCTATCTCCCTGTTATCTCTCCAAATCTAAATAAATAGTATCAATAATGTATCTAGCACTTCATCACTCAAATGTCTTAACATAATAAGACACACGGCATTTTTCCAAGTCTTATTCCTAGTTCTACCCAAAGCTCGTTTCAATTGTTCAATAGATAAGGGAAAGTTCGTAAAATCTTCAGTGGTTTTCTCTTTTCTTCTTAAAGCTTCAACATTTCTACCTTTAGTTTTCTCCCTTCCCTGTATTTCTTCATCTTATACATTTTTCCCACTATGTACTTCCACAAAAGTTCTGGCTAAAATGTTATCCTTTTCCCTATCAGATACTGCTACTAAATTATTTTGATTGAGTATTGGATAATTCCACTCTTATCCATCTCCCCCCATTTTCTTGATCATTCCCCAAACTTCTCCTATTTGTGTGTTGCCACCAGTTGTGTCACAGAAATCTCTCCAACAGGTCCTTTTTGCTCTTCTTATTGTACTTCTTACTTTAGCCTGCGTTTTTTTTTTTATATTCAATTAAATGTTGAACATTATGAGACCTTCAAACCAATTTAAATGCTCTATTTCTTTCTCTTACTACCATTTTACACTCATCAGTCCACCACAGGACTAACGTTTTCCTATTTTTCCCTAATGTCTTTGGAATAGACTCCTCAGCTGCTGTTTAAATACTTTGACTAATCTCTCAACTAATTGTTTCAATTCTCCAGTCATTTGGAACATTTAAAATCTTCTTTTCACATAGATTATTACATTTTCCCCAGTTTGTTTTCCCAAATACCAACTTTCCTCCAACAATTTCAGGAATCTGTATCTGACCCATCCTGATATTACTGACTATAATATAATGATCACTACCAAATGACTTATTTCTACTTTGCCACTCTCTTAGTGGTGCTAAACTACTAGAAACTGTTAGGAATAACCTTTGTTAATAGGCTCATAGCTGTTTTTCCCCTTTTATGCAATAGTGAAATAAAGTATAAGTTCTAATGTTTTCCTTTGTCACAATAGGATAAGAATGCTCATAGACACACAGTACAAGGATAAATGACCCAAGGATTGTCATAAATGACGTGAAGCTGGGGCACTGGGGTAGATAGTTGAGCAGCTGATATTACTGGTTTGATTAGAAAGCTACAGCACACTTAGATTAAGTATGGACACCCGCTACTACACAATCTAACAGATAGGCACCACAAATTTAGATTAAAGGAGCTAAAAGTTAGAAACTGGTTGAGAGTTCCTTTAAGACTCTTTAGATAGAGTGTGTAATCGCTTCATGGGGACCAAGTACCGGAGGAGCTCCGAGGCGTCTGACCGCCAGCAGGGTGCAGTAGCTCGGACAAATTGGTGTTTCCGCCCGCGCCCCTGAGGCGAACACCACTTTTGGATAGGATAGGGTTGCCACGGAAGGACAACAAATCACAGCTGCGGCCACAAACAGGTAAGGAGATCCTATTAAAAATCTCCAGTGTTTTTCCTGGAGAAACACTTTGGCTGTGTTGTTAGTTCTGAGTGAGCTTTTTTTTGTAATTCTTGGAGGCAGAGAAATGGTTCAGAATAATTGTTGCGAACGGCCGTTAAAACCGTAAGCGTGTGAAAACGGGGGCGATTTTAAAACGGTGTCCAGCCCGGGGAAAAAAGGTACAATCCTTTAAAAAAAGCTAAAATCTAGGGGGTTAGTTTTCGAGTTCCCTTATTGTATGCAAGGGGAAAATCGGTTTTCCCTCGCACACAATATAAAAACCACCTCCCTGACTAAGGCACGCTGATACTCGGGGGGGGTTATTTGACGGGTCCTGATCATCCCATAAGGAGGGTCAAAAGATACTACTGAGGGGAAAGGGGTTTTTGGGTTTGAAAGGGGGCCCCCCTGATCTTCTTAAAAGATCTTTAAAACCGCCCACTTTCTTTTAAAAATAGCCACGCAGGGATATAGATGTGCATAAGGTTGTTTTGGGGCCTGACTATTTCCATAAGAACGGTCAAAAATACTGCCGGGGGGCTTAAAACGAGTTTAAAAGGCCCCTCTAACCTTGTTAAAGAAAAAAGGGTTTTTAAAAGCTGCCCGCCCCCTTTTTATTGGTTTGAGTAAACAGCTGTATAAATATAAAGGTGTAACATCAACTGGCCAGTAATGAATGTGTGTGAGTCGGAAGTGAGCAGACGGAAATTGACAGGGGACATATTAAAACCTGAACGGACTTTGACTGCTAAACTACCAAGGCTAAGCTACAGGGGTTTTTGGACAATGAAAAAATGAAAAAACCTGGTTTTTTTAGACCACAATAATTTATTAGTATGGTGTAGGGCCTCCCTTTTGGGGGCCAATACAGCGTCAATTTCGTCTTGGGAATGACATATACAAGTCCTGCACAGTGGTCAGAGGGATTTTTTAAAGCCATTCTTCTTGCAGGATAGTGGCCAGGTCACTACGTGATACTGGTTTTTGGAAAACGTTTCCTGACTCGCTCCTCCCAAAATTTCCCCCCAAGTGGCTCAATAACATTTAGATCTGGTGACTGTGCAGGGGCCATGGGGGGGATGGGTTTAAAAATTCACTTTCATGTTCATCAAACCAATCTTTCACCAGTCTTGCTGTGTGTAATTTGGGTGCTTTGTCATCCTGATACACGGGGACCGGGGGGCCCTTCAGGATACAGTGGGGTTTTAACCATTGGATGCACATGGCCCCCTCAAGAATGGTTCTGTAGTCCTTGGGGCAGTGACCGGCGCCCATCTAGCACAAGTATTTGGGGCCCAAAGGGGAATGCCGTGGTTTTGGGCAGTCCAAAAACCCCCACTGATCCCCCCCCATGCTTCCCCTTCTGGGGCCATGGGAACAGTTCCCGGGTGGTACGCTTCTTTGGGGCTTCTCCACACCTAAACTCTCCCGGATGTTTGGGGGAAAAACAGTAAAGGGGGGACTCATCAAAAACAATACAATTTTTTCACATTGTCCACAGGGCCCCAAAATTTGCGCTCCTTGCACCATTTAAATTTTCCCCTTTTTCCCATGGGAATTTTTGGGCAAAGGTTTTTTTCCCGTTGGTTTTATGTTTTTTGGATATAATCCGGGTTTAGCACCCGAACATCCCTTCCGAGACAGCTTCCTCTTGGGCGTCCACATTTTAATCCTGTTTTGGGTGTGGGGGGTTCCGTCCTTCTTTGGGGGGTAGCTGACATTTCCCCGGAAAACCGTGGCTCTTGATACATCACAAAGACTTGCTGTCTTGGTCACAGATGCGGCAGCAAGACGTGCACCAACAATTTGTTCTCTTTTAAACTCTGGTATGTCACCCATAATGTTGTGTGCATTTCAATATTTTGAGCAAAACTGTGCTCTTACCCTGCTAATTGAACCTTCACACTCTGCTCTAATAAAAACAAGTTACCCCATTCTTAAATATAATAAGGACTTAATGCATTAGAAAATATAGATAGATCTAAATAAAGCTAGATTAGAATACAACATTCAGAGCCGTTATAATCTTGCTGATGAATACCACAAGAGAGAGAGAGACAAGAGAGCAGCTTTATCAGGGCCAAACAGAAACATTTACAGGGAAGATCCAATGGCCTTCAATCTGATTTTGACTTTATTTAACCCTCCTTGAACCGCCACCTTAACGTGGTGGAGGGGTTTGAGTGTTCAAATGATCCTAGAGGCTATGTTGTCTGGGGCTTAAATGCCCCTGGTAGGGTCTCCCATGGCAAACAGGCTCTAGGTGACGGGTCAGACAAAGAGCGGTTCAAGAATCCTTCATGAGGACCACTAAATCGAGGCATGTGACATCGCCCGGTACGGCGGAGCCGGGGTCCCACCCTGGAGCCAGGCCTGGGGTCGGGACTCGTCGGAGAGCGCCTGGTGGCCGGGTTGCTCCTCGCGGGACACGGCCGGGCCAAGCCCGAACAAGAGACGCGAGGCCATCCCCCAGTGGGCCCACCACCTGCAGGGGGAACCGTGAGGGACCGGTGCAAAGAGGATTGGGTGGCGGACGAAGGTGGAGACCTCAGGCTGGCTCTAGGGACGTGGAATGTTACCTCGCTGGGGGGGAAGGAGCCTGAGCTTGTGCGGGAGGTCGAGAGATATCGACTAGAAATAGTCGGGCTCGCCTCCACGCATAGCGTGGGCTCTGGAACCCATCTCCTTGAGAGGGGCTGGACTCTCTTCTACTCTGGAGTGGCCCACGGGGAGAGGCGGCGGGCTGGGGTGGGTTTGCTTGTTGCCCCCCAGCTCAGCCGTCTAGTGTTGGGGTTTACCCCGGTAGATGAGAGGGTCGCATCCCTGCGCCTTCGGGTTGGGGATAGGTCTCTGACTGTCGTTTCGGCCTACGGGCCGAGTGGTAGTGCGGAGTACCCGGCCTTCTTGGTGTCCCTGTCGGGGGTTCTGGATAGTGCCCCTCCCGGGGACTCCATTATTCTGCTGGGGGACTTCAACGCCCACGTGGGAAACGACAGTGACACCTGGAGAGGCGTGATCGGGAGGAATGGCCTCCCCGATCTGAATCCGAGTGGTGTTTTGTTATTGGACTTCTGTGCTAGTCACGGATTGTCCATAATGAACACCATGTTCAAGCATAAGGGTGTTCATCAGTGCACTTGGCACCAGGACACCCTATGCAGGAGGTCAATGATCGACTTTGTTGTCGTATCATCAGACTTTCGGCCGCATGTTTTGGACACTCGGGTGAAGAGAGGGGCTGAGCTGTCGACTGATCACCACCTGGTGGTGAGTTGGATCCGCTGGAGGAGGAGAAATCCGGACAGACTTGGCAGGCCCAAGCGCATAGTGAGGGTCTGCTGGGAACGCGTGGCGGAGCCCTCGGCCAGGGATGTATTCAACTCCCACCTCAGGAAGAGCTTTGACCAGATTCCGGGGGATGTTGGAGACACAGAGTCCGAGTGGACCATGTTCTCGGCATCTATTGTCGATGCTGCTGCCCGTAGCTGCGGCCGTAAGGTCTGCGGTGCCTGTCGCGGCGGCAATCCCAGAACCCGGTGGTGGACACCAGCAGTAAGGGATGCTGTCAAGCTGAAGAAGGAGTCCTATCGGCTGTGGTTGGCTTGTGGGACTCTTGAGGCGGCTGACGGGTACCGTGAGGCCAAGCGTGCTGCGGCCCGAGCTGTGGCAGAGGCAAAAAACTCGGGCCTGGGAGGAGTTCGGTGAGGCCATGGAGAAGGACTACCGGTCAGCCTCGAAGCGATTCTGGCAAACCGTCTGGTGCCTCAGGATGGGGAAGCAGTGCTTTGCCAACACTGTTTATAGTGGGGGTGGGAGGCTGCTGACCTCGACTGGGGACATTATCGGGCGGTGCAAGGAGTACTTCGAGGATCTCCTCAATCCTGCCATCACGCATTCCCTGGTGGAAACAGAGGCTGGGGACTCGGGGTTGGACTCTTTCATCACCCAGGCTGAAGTCACCGAGGTGGTTAAAAAGCTCTGCGGTGGTAAGGCTTCGGGGGTGGATGAGATCCGCCCTGAGTACCTCAAATCTCTGGATGTTGTGGGGCTGTCATGGTTGACACGCCTCTTCAACATTGCATGGCGGTCGGGGACAGTACCTCTGGACTGGCAGACCGGGGTGGTCGGAGGGTGTGTTCCAACTACAGGGGGATCACACTACTCAGCCTCCCTGGTAAGGCCTACGCCAGGGTATTGGAGAGGAGAGTCCGGCCGATAGTCGAACCTCTGCTTCAGGAGGAGCAGTGTGGTTTTCGTCCCGGCCGTGGAACACTGGACCAGCTCTATACCCTCTACAGGGTACTCGAGGGCTCATGGGAGTTTGCCCAACCGGTTCACATGTGTTTTGTGGACCTGGAGAAGGCATTCGACTGTGTCCCTCGTGATGCCTTGTGGAGGGTGCTCCAGGAGTATGGAATCGGGTCCTCTTCAGGTTGGAGGGGAGTTCCTGCCTCAAGTGGAGGAGTTCAAGTATCTCGGGGTCTTGTTCACGAGTGAGGGAAGAATGGAGCGGGAGATCGACAGACGGATCGGTGCGGCTGCCGCAGTAATGGGGGCGCTGTGCCAGTCCGTTGTGGTGAAGAGAGAGCTGAGCCGAAAAGCGAAGCTCTCGATTTACCGGTCGGTCTACGTTCCTACCCTCACCTATGGTGGTGAACTTTGGGTCATAACCGAAAGAACGAGATCCCGGATACAAGCGGCTGAAATGAGCTTCCTCCGTAGGGTGGCCGGGCACTCCCTTAGAGATAGGGTGAGGAGCTCGGCCATTCGGGAGGGGCTCGGAGTAGAGCTGCTGCTCCTCCACATCGAGAGGAGCCAGTTGAGGTGGCTCGGGCATCTATACCAGATGCCTCCTGGACGCCTTCCTCAGGAGGTGTTCCAGGCACGTCCCACCGGGAGGAGGCCCAGGGGACGGCCCAGGACACGCTGGAGGGACTATGTCTCTCGGCTGTCCTGGGAACGCCTTGGGCTCCCGCTGGAGGAGGTGTCTGGGGAGAGGGACGTCTGGGTGTCTCTGCTGAGTCTGCTGCCCCCGCGACCAGGTTCCGGATAAGCGGAAGACGACGAGTACGAGTTAACCCTATCATGGCACATATTATGTATGGAAAGAAATAAAAGGTATAATTGGCAGCATTGACAACCGATTATTTCAAGTGTAACCCCTTGAGATGCACCATCTCTTTTTTGACAGGGTCCTTGCAGAACAGAAAATAAACAATAGTAAAACGTATCAAATAAATGTGAAAAAATCTAACAGGAATACCCACAACATTCTCAAGGACCCACAAACACACACTCTCACAACCACATGGTCACACACACTCTCACAAACACCAGCATAGCAACTGCATGGCACATAGACTTAACATCAAGACACAAAATAAGACAACATACAGATGCAGAGTTCCTGTGCATATCTCTGTGAGGATTAAGTCCAGAATAAATGAACCTTTATTCTTACTGAAAGCAAGAGAAAGATGTTTTACAATAAAGTAAATATGAATAACAGTGATACAGTAAGTGAATGAGGCAAAGTATTCCAAGCTGATGAAACTTTAAACTGAAATACAAAACATCTAATTTTTCCTTACTTTTGGTGTAAAACACATAAAGATAACTGATCAGTATTTCTCAGGCCATATTGTGAATTAAATTGGATTAAGTATTTCTAAATACAGAGTATTTCAAAGTTTAAGGAGAGGAAGATTAGTTTCCGTGGCATGACCATAAATAACATCAGCGTGTTCTAGATTGGCAGCAGCAGTTGTGGAAAACTCTTTTACGAGCTGGAAGGAAAAACATTCTCAGAAAGATAATGTGACAATTTTAAGGCAACAGGCTTTCAAAACAATATTAAATTTAGGATTTTAGCTCGACCAGTTAGACTCAGATTTTATCTGACTCCACAGGATGATTTTTTGAAAACTTTACAACAAATAATTGCAGTGATTAAACTTGGAAAACTTTCACTCATTTAAGACTTACAGCAGGAGGAAAAAGGCTGTTAACTTTTATATAATTTGAACAGATAAATCTACCATTGCCTTCTGACAAGATTAAAATTATGTCCTATATGAAAACTTGGTTTTCACCAAAAGTAGTAGTTGCATTAAATGATACAGTTTGATTTAATTGATGGAATTCAAAGCAATAAAATGCCAGGCGAATTGTACGTACCGATTTATGTCAAGTCAAGTTTAATTTATATAAGAGCTTTCCAGCAACAAGACACTCAGGACGCTGTGCATAACGAGGAAGCATTGCAGGGATACAAAATCAAATAACAGAGGTAAGAATAGAAGGATGGATAAGAAACATGAAAGGAAAGTTGGACTGAAAAACTTAACTTAATAATGTTTTAGATGTTACAGTTATTATTTATGCATGAATAGATTTATTGGAGGTAGGCAGAAGTACAAATTAATTTTCAACTTTCACTACATGATGCTGTAAAAGGGTGACAAGAGGCCCAAGTATCCATAGTTTTTTGTGTCAGACCACCAGGTGCTACAAAGGTAGGCTATCCTTTCTTTTCTGAACAAAATTATTCTGTTTATAACTCATCTATTTGCTTTTTATCTTCTTTTATTCCTTAATAAGCTGGTAGACAGCAAGACTGCAATAATGTTTAGTTTTGTCTTCTTTGTATATAATAATTATGGATATAACAATGTACAAATATGATTATGTGTTGTGAAATGAAGAAGGTGAAAGAAAGAAATATGCTGATTTCTCTACCCAAGTTTGTGATTTCTTGTTCGTGTTAATTTGTTGTACTGGGATGACTGTATGATCAAACTGGTTATTTTCAGGTATTGCTGGTCACAATACTCATGATTTCTCTGGAAAAGTTGATGAAGAGTCGTCCCACTATATTGCCTGATGATGTGAGTGATAACCCTTAACATGTATTTTTCTCCTAGGTGAAGAAGGCCTGAAAAGGTGGAAAATGTGAAAATCACCAGCCTGACAAATGGGTCCATTGACCCATTATTACTTAGAACATGAGATCTCTGGGGTTCAGGAACAATAGAATCCAAAGATTGTGTTTGAGGGTTGAAAACATGTGGTTGAGAAGAGTGTGACAGGAATGAATGAAGGCCCAAGGTATGAATGATGAATGATGTGGGCCACATGAGTGAAAGGTTCATGGATCAAATGGTATGTTTTAGTTTCTGTGAGCTCATTTTTGTTCTGGGTTTTGATTCATAGTTGTGTTCAGACAACTAATGAACGTTTTAGAGGGCACCAGGTTTTGTTTTTCATTTGTTTTTTCTCTAAGGTCGGTGTTCTCTATATGTGTTCAGATGCTCGCAAGTTGGAACATTTCTGGGTTTTATCTTCAGAGGGTGAAAACTTAAATTTCTTATGAATTCTCTTGAGGTGAAATTGGATCTAAATTGTCTTTGGGATGGGAACAGAACCAAATAGAACCTGTCATTCTGCCATAGGGTTCTGGTTGAATAACTTCATGGAAAAGATTTTGGCCGCCCAAACTTCCTTAAGAGGGAGGCTGAAGCCGCCATGTGTTGTGTGTCTTAAGTGTTTGTCTAAATTTCTGTTCAATGTTTGTCTCAAATGTTTTGTCTGACTAACCTTTAGACTTCAGAGAAAACAACAAGATAATAATATGATAATCATAGGATGGAAAATGGAAAATGGTATATATTGTGGAAAAGGACTGTTTATTGTGATCAAATGTTTAACAGGAATGAATAACTAAATAATGGTATGATTAAGGTTGTACAGAATATGCAAATTACTTTTATCTACTATTGGGGGTAGAGGTTACGGGGAAGGACCTAAAGGTCTTAATTTAGGTAGATATAATCAAATTATCAACGTGCTTGAAAGTTAGGTGTCCAAAACACTGGACACCTTCATGGTGAAATGATGTCGAATAACTTTGTTTTTTTTTCTGGGGATGATTTCAAAAATGTTATGGAAAATTAAGGTTTGAACAAATCTAAAACTTTGCAACAAGTTAACAGACAATAAATTAGCAACTAACTGGGTTACAATATAATATGATTTTTGGGTTAAAGGTGAGAAGATGACTCAATGATCTTGACACTCCAGGAAACTTGCGTACGAAGTTATACAAAATAAGTCCCCACCTGTTTTTACAGGCGCGCCTCGGTAAACAGTAGTATTGTAAATGATGATTAATGTTTTTACATAACTTGTTGTACTTGTGTAAAGAGAATTCAGTGATTGAGGAAGTGTGTAGTCTGGAAACCTAGCGGTGATAACAAGGACTGCAGGCTGAATCCATCCTCAGGTGGAGTGAATGTGTTCTGGTGTCTTGGAAGCCAATTAGAGAGCTTTCAATTGGACCGGGAGCTCGGAACATAGCGTGTCATACGTCCCGGTTGGCCAGAACTGAGTGTTGTGAATAAAAAGCAAGTCATGGGGGCGGCCCCATGAGAAACTGAGTGACTATGAATGAGGGTAAAAGCCTTTATCCACCAGCGTCCTTTGGGGCGCTGCTGGAAAACAGCAAACAGTGAATCATAAATCCAGCTGAAACCACAAAACAACAATTGGACTCTTAACATCTGGTGCAAATACATGCAGGTTGTGGGAATGTTTTGGAAATTCATGGAGATTTTATAGGTAAATCATTTTTCTCCCACTCTGTCATACAGCAGCTGTGGTACTGCGGTTCATAAATAACAGGCGAAGAAAATAGTTTATAACTCAGTGTGTCCCTCCCCTGCTTTCTGTTAAAACTCACGAAACAAACCTAGTCTACAGAGCAGTTTACAGAACAGAGAACAGCAAGAGCAGACTTTAACTAACAACCATAATGCTGAGGCCTGTTGAAAAGCACATGCAGAAGATTCATTTTACAGGGAAATAATTCCATATTTGACCCAGATTGTGTGCATTTTTGATTTTTTTCCTCTTTTGAGAGAAGTTAAATTCTCTCCTCAGCTCTGTGAAATGACTGCAGCATTAAACTTGACATAGACATGCAGCTGCCTGAAAACAAAGATAAAACTTCTGCACACAGCAGCCTGTCTCTGCTGAGAGCTCTGATAAAGATTGTAACTCTAACCCTGTATGTGGCAAACTCAAGGCCCGCGGGCCAAAAACCGCCCCACCAGAAGTTTATGTGATTCTCTAGAAGTAGAACCTTAGATATTGATAATTTTTCTCTCTCAACAGGGAAGTAGGAAAACAGCAGAAGTCTCTGTGCCTGGTTCAAAAGCAAAACAGGTCCCATTTCTCAAAAGTCATAAGTTGAAGGATAATTTGAAAATGTCCAACATATTTTGTGCAACCGTCTGAAATCTGCAATCAGTTTAAATCAAAGTTTCATTAAAAGCAGGACTGGGCAGCGTTCCAGTCCTATAGTGCTCCATGGAAGCAAATAATGATTGATTTTACTAACATGGGAGCAGAGACAAACAACCTGAAGGAAAGGTTCCTTCTAAAAAGGGAAAGAGGAGAATTCACACCATGGGAGTGCCTGAAATCATGAGATCTGACGATGGCACTCATTTTCTCCAATAAAGATCCAGGGAAGTTGAAGAATGATGGGAGTAAAACGTTAATTGCAGCAGGTTTTCAAACCAGCATCTCATGGTTAGTATGGAGAGCTAACAGAACTATGTATACAAAAAGAAAAAATGGCTAAAGTCTGCAGACACAAAACGACTGACCTGGATTGAAGCTCTAACTAGGTTTTATTTAATCAGAGATCCTCTCCAGTATATGTCAGTCAACATGAAGATACTAACAACTTCACCTACTGCAGAAATAACATCACACTGTGTGAAGGTTTGCTGACTGATCAAAGGCTGGATCTATGAAACATTATGTGCCACAGACCAAATGACCAAACGACACCGAGACAAAAGACCAAGTTCTGACTGACTTGTGAACCTCACTGACCCGACAATGATAACATGACATTTCTCCAGACTGGACGGAACCGGACAACAACACCTTTAAGGTGACCTCACTAAGACCACCTTATTGATTCTTGGTGGGAATAAAAAAGACTTGAAGCATTCAAAACAGACCTAGTGGAAACCAGAAAGATTTCTAAAGTAAAACTGTGTGAATAATCAACAAACAAATAATTGCTTTGGGGGTGACGACCTATTGACTGCATGAAAGGTGTACCCTGGTTACCATCTCCATCCAGGATGCCCTGACACCGATTGGCCTACTTCGTCAGGGGGAACCTTTCAGAAAATGTGTTTTTGAATTTGATATGTTTGCTAGAATACAAACTGCTTCCTGTTAGACCGATTCTAATCTTTTAAATGACACCAAGGCTAAACAGGAGAGACAGATGAAGGCTGTGTAAACAGGATGTTGAAATTATTTCTTGTCAGAATAGCTTTGGATATGATCCTAGCAAAAGAAGAAGGTTGTGTGGTGTTTGTGGAGAGGTCTGTTGTTTTTTTGTTCCCAACAATTACAGCACCTGATGGATCTCTAACAAAGGCCCTGGATGAATTGCAATCATTATCCATTGAATTAAAATCGCACTCAGGAATCGGTGAACAATTTACAAAAAATGTTTGAGAAGTGGTCTGGAAAATGGGGAAACCTACTGGTGAGTATATTCACTTCATTAACTGTTGTGGTGATCGCAGGTTGTGTTTGCTGTTGTGCAACGTGTATTTGAGCTCTTATCCTCAGGTGTATTGATCGTGCGATTGGTTCCAGTGATACCAGAGGTTTAAGATGACCAGAATATCAAATGGATGTGGTGCCAGAGCACACTGATGTTGTCCACTGAATATTTAAGCACAAGTGATGATGAGGATCTCATGGAACCAAACCAAAGTGCTGGAGAAATGATGATACTGTGCTAAGAGAAGGTGGAGGACCAAACGACTGCAATGGATAATTGAACAGGGTTTACGATTCAGGGTCTACAATATACTGATACACATTGTGCTGCTCATTTCCACTGTGCTTCTAGGGTTTTATTATTGTTTTAAAATTTTCAACAGGGTATTATTATCTATTTGCGATGTTTTAATCATTTAAATTTCAGACACACATCAGCATGTGTCTGTTCTATGGGAAACAGAGGGGGTGAACACACTGAGGGCTGCAGGCAGTTACCAGAGAAATGGCACTCTACTTGGGGGCCGGAGTTACGCGACGGACGGAAGGAACTGCCTCCCATATTCTAGCTTAGGACCATTTGCACTAAACACACTGATTGATGTGAGGTGGGTTTTTCCCACCTCAACGGGGGCATGATGGGGGGGGGGCAAGATGCAACACATAGTCAAAGATAAACTGATACAAGAGGATGACACCCTTTAGGCTCTCCCTTAGGGGAATAACTACAACCATGGACTCAGGGGGACTGAGAGTGCCGACCGCCTGTCAGATGCCGATGGTTAAGGGGTCGGGCCCCTCAAATCAAGGATGTAAGAAACAGGGGGCCGTGATCAGCTCACTGATTGACAGAGGATAACCCATAGTGAAAAAGGGGGCCCGCCGTCTGACCCGATATCCTTTACAGTGATTTCTGTGACTTAATGAATAATGTTGATATTAAAGGAATCAGAATATTTCATTTAATGGTATGAATGCTGTACAGATAATCAGATAAATTAATGACAGATTGATTAAACGAAATTAGTTAAACACGTCATGAATGAAAGTATTAATAGGACACCTCGCAGGTTATTTTTAGTTATGTGTTCACCTCTCCATAGGTTGTTTTTTAGGACATGTGTTGGGTAATAAATGGAGACTGCTTTAAAGTGAAAAGTTTTCTAATTGTGCTAAACAGGTACATTGTTTTTGATAATGATGAAATATGTTTGGCTAAGATCCATTTGATTAAGCCACTATGTGGCCTGCTTTAATGATGATAATAATAGCAGTTGATAATTACCTACAATTGGGCTGTATCTGCCGCGTAAGAACATATGATTCTATATTCCATGTTAAGACTCACCTTTTCAGGTAGCTGAACCTGCCAAAGGACGCTTAGGGATGTCGCTCAGGGGGTGCAGAGAAGATGGACGAAGACAATCAACACTTAGGGTCTACATTAACTGATTCACATGATGTTAGACAGGATTTTCTGCTGTGCTTCAGGCTGTTGTTCTCTTTCTATTTTTCTCTAAATCAACACATACAGGTTTGATGGGGTTAGACTTTTCTCCACTAGGTTATCAACTGTTGCTTAGACACAACCAGGGGTCTACCGGAGAGATTGCGTTCCCTTCTAGTGGGGGGGAGGAACCACGTGACAGCTGGAAGGAGATTTCCTGGTCATATATAGGTTAACACACACATACAGGGTTGAATGATTGTTTGCGGGGGTTGGGTACCCAGTTACAGGTGGTCCACTACCCAGTGCCTAGGGGTTCACTGATCTAAATTAGTGAGGTGCCTTTAAATGACCACCTCATCAGGGGGGTTGTTAGGAATAACCTTTTATTAATAGGCTCATAGCTGTTTTTTCCCCTTTTATGCAGTAGTGAAATAAAGTATAAGTTCTAATGTTTCCCTTTTGTTACAATAGGATAAGAATGCTCATAGACATACAGTACATGGACAGATGACCCAAGGGTTGTCATAAATGACCTGAAGCTGGGGCACTGGGGTAGATAGTGGAGCAGCTGATATTACTGGTTTGATTAGAAAGCTACAGCACACTTAGATTAAGTATGGACACCCGCTACTACACAATCTACCAGATAGACACCACAATGGTGATACATAGTCTACTGATAATCACTGAGGGAGAGCACATCCATTGCATTGGATTGCCAGATATAAAACTGTATGTCTATATAAAGTATTTTTTTCTTACAAGCATTTTGTAAACCCTTAGTTAAGCATGGACATTTTATAATATATTACTAAATTGACGAATTGGACAGTTTTTATTGTATGCTGAACTAAAAATGTCTAAGAATTTATCAAAGGCACAATCCACCTCTTTCTCTCTCTATATATACAGTATTCCGTCTTGTCCTGTTAAGTCATTACAAAGTGAGTTCATTGCATCTTCAGTTCTGACTCGTTCAGCTATGGGGTTTTGGGGAGCTTTATGGTAATTACAGTTATCATCATATAATGTAAAGACAGGCAGATGGTCAGTAATACAACAGATTATTAGGCCACTGACATTTGTAGACTCCATGTTAGTTGTAAAAATGTTGTGAATGAGGGTAGCACTGGGTGATGTAATTCTACTGGGTTTTGTAGTAGTTGGATATAGACTCATACTGTACATCTTATTGATATAGTCATCAGTTGTTTTATGTTTATTTGGATTAATCAAATCAATATTATAATCCCCACAGATAAATATTTTTTGTTACCTATTCTTGAAAATATTTTTTCCACCCACTCTGTAAATAATTCCAAACTGGAGCCCGGTGACCTATATGAACAACTCACCATGATATTTTTCTGTTTTTCTTTGAGTATTTTTATTTTTATGCATTCTAATACACAATTTATTATTAATGTTATATTTTCAATTACTTTAAATCTGTATTTTTATGAACATATATAGCAACTCCTCCCCCTGTTTTATTTGCTCTACTTTATAATTCAAATCATAACCATCTAACTCAAAATTAATTTAATTATCTTCGTTAAACCATGTCTCTGATATTGCAATAATACTAAATGGCTGCACAAATTGTTGTAAATATTCTTTGATAGTATTAAAGTTTGTGACATGCTTCCACTATTACAATGAATAATTGAGAATTTCCGCTCTGATTTAACAGAGTTATTATATTCATCTTCAGTGTAGTAGCTGCAATCATTATTGTTAGATTCTAAAAACATGTTATCAGGGTCCAGTTCATCATGTCCAATGCGTTGTGTTCAGTGAACTCAATCGATTTCAGTTCCCATAGCTTGTAGTCCAGGATCCTTTGATGCATCCCAAAATCATTAGATGAAATATGGCTGGTTGCCATCGTCAACGGATACCTTTTTCCTCATTATTGTATGAGATTTGTAATTGTTTTGTTTTGTGACACCAGACATTACTACATTTATTTATTTAATTTACTTTCAGTTAATGCTTCTATTTTGATAAGCAGCATTTATATTACCTTAGCTATATTTGTCTAAGTCTTTGAGTTCTTTAACAATCATAACTCTGGTTCCGTCTTTGGGTCATATCATCACCTTACAATTTCTGGTCCATGTTGCTGTGATTTTGTTTTGTTTCTTAAGAATACGTGCTTGTTTGGCAATTTCTGGGCTCATTTAAGTACACCTCAGTACCCTTAAGTTTTTTTGCCTGTTTGAGAAGCTCAGTTTTATGCTTCCTGTTCTATAACCTGACAATTGCAACAGGTCTTGCATTCTCATCCTTTTTGGAAGAGGTTGACGGGCTTCGGTGTAACTTCTCTGGACGGCCATGTTCCTACTCTCAAAAGACTTTATAATTTGCTGTTCTAGTGTTTCTAGTTCTTCAGCTGGTGCATACTCTCCCTCCTTCCTATATGCTGATTCAGCTCTAGCATACGTTCGGTGTTTTGTTTCCAGTCCTTGTATAATTATGTCGTTCACTCTTGAACATTGTTCCAGATCATCAATTCTTTTTTTTTTTTACTTTTTCTTTGACCATGTTCTCTATTTTACTCACTTTTTCCATTTAAATTCAAACGTTTTCCTAGTTGCGTTGCTACTTTAGTGATCTCACCAGACATGAAGTTTAGGGATTTCTTTATTTTTTCCAGCTCCGCCTCTAATCCAGTGTTCTTTTTAGGTTGCATTTTGCAATTTTATAAAGAGTTTAACAGTAGCAATATCATAATCCTTCCCCAGTTCCCCAGCAGCAATATTATTAACAATAGTAGAAGCAAAAGCAGCACAGTCTCTCACTGGCTCATCAGCATCAGTAGCAGTAGCAGTAGCAGCTCCTGGGCCTGGTGGTTCACCTAACAAACCATCTGCTTCACCACATAACTCAGGCAAATATGTTGTAATGTATGTAACATTGTGATGGTAAAGTTGTTCATAATGCATGTAATGTGTTTCAGTGCTGCCAGCAGATGTTAAAGAAGAGGCTCCTGAAGAACAGAGTCCTGATGTGGATCAGCAGGACCCAGAGCCCCTCCAGATAAAGGAGGAACAGGAGGAACTCTGGACCAGTCAGGAAGGAGAGCAGCTCACTGTGAAGGAGGAGACTGATACCAGGTTTCCATTAACTGCAGCTCCTATCAAGAGTAAGGATTTGTTTGTGTGTGTGTCTCCTGTCTGGCAGCTAACAGTCTGGTGCATCATTTTATGATTTAAAGTAGATTAGCCTTATAAAAAGGAGGAAGAAATGAGACGTTTCTCTAGTTTCAGAGTTGACTTTACTAAATGAATGACACATATATACATACAGTACATATCTGGGCCAGCACACCTAATCCTGTGATGGAACACAATGTGACAGTTTTTCATTTAATAAGCAAAATTATAATGATCTCATTAAACATTTGTACTGTATTTGTGTAAAACTACTTGACTTCTAACAGTAACTTAGTAACGATACACAAATGTCACGATTCAGTGCGTTTCATTCAGGACAAACAAGCGTATAAATGATAAAAGTTTTTACTTTATTCAACAGTGAAGAAAAATGTTTAGATTTCTCATCTGATTTTATCAGTACGTTCTAGTCTATTTTTTATCATAAGGCATGAGAAAGCCGACTCTATGATCGGTTGTTTCAGGTGTACAAGCGTTGTATTCGGCCAGTGGGAGAGGAGAGGAGGCCTCAGCACTCGCTCTCATCTGGGATTGTAAAGTTTTACACTCTGCGTGCTCCAGTGTGGCACTGGTTCAGGTGGTAAAACAGATTGGTGGTATTCCCCGACTTTGTCGGAGTATGCGCTCGACGTAAATAGCAGTTCACGTACTTTGTTTTTTTTTTTGTCTGACTTTAGATAGCCAAAATTGCCACGCGACTAAACAGCTCGAACCGCTCTTGTCAACCAGGTCGTTCACTGTGTCTTCCATCTTTTCTTCTTTCGAGGCACAAATATTTTTGCAATTTTTTTTCAGGGATGTCCTACCTTTTCCCTGAGGCTACAGCCGCTAGCATGTCTGGCATTGTGTCTCTGTATTCCAGCCACAAGATTGGTCCAGCGCGGAGCAACTCTTTTAATCAATCACTATTCGTATTGTCTGTCGAAACCTGGGTGAACGCCATCTATCGAAAAGTCTGTCGACCATGTTTCATATGTCTATCGAGAAAAAGTTATTTCGTGAAATATATTTCTGTCACTTCATGTTAAATCATGAAGCCCAACCATGCTGAGATGGCATGAGATGAAACGGCTCATCTCCGTTTCACTGACACAAAAAGATGGCACCAGTGTGTGTGACGAGTCGTCTACTGCTCTCTATTGTTCTTCTGTTTCATTAATATAAAATATTTTTATATTATTAGAACAGTTGTTTCGTTTTTTATTATGTCAATTCATTACTGGTGTATGTGCGCCAAACCCTCTGGAGCTTCGTCTGTCTACTGCATAATTTCTACGTTGCCTTTAAGAAAGACATGATTTCTGTCTCCTGCACGGCAGGCGGTTAGTGAAGCTGAGGGCCTATTTAGCCCGGTCTCCGGTGATTTTGACGGCTCAGATCAGGTGTTCCTTCCCCGGCGCCCCATTCCTTTACATCTGTGCTGGCAAGGTGTTGACCTTGGGAATCTGCACCGTCTTGCACAGACTTCACCTGCTTCTCCAACTACTGCTTCTCCGAGCGCAGAATACAAAAGGATAGGTCTGGTGAAGGCAATATCCATTGTGAACAAAACTTTTATCCTGAAGGATTTTTTCATGACCCAGGATTTGGACTTTCTCTGCTTGACTGAAACATCGATCTCTACAGGTGAGTCCATTTGTTTTGGGAATTATTCCACCACTGCTGCTCATACTTTAGTACCCCGAGGTCTTTGAGTGATTTCATATTTATGCCGACGACTGTCAAGTCTATGTCCCTTTTAAAACCTAATGGTTCTGTTAACTTCTCCTTGGTGATCTTGTTGACATCAGGGCATGGATGACTTTGCCAAAGTCACTTAATAAATCCAGAGGAGATGGAGCTTTTGCAGTTTTGGCTTCTAAAATGTAAAATAAGCTGCAGCTGGAGGTCAGGCAAGCTCCATCTCTTGCTGTTTTTAAAACTAATTTAAAAACACACCTTTTCTTGTTTTCACCAATTACATCCATCTTATACTCTTAATGACTTCCCCAGGGCCTGGAATTCTTTGTAGGGGACTTAACGGACCAGTCTGGCTTCGAAGCCTTTGATCAAAATATTGGAGAATATCTGTCTTGCTCTTGTCTGGTGAAGTTGTCGTACTGGTGCTGTCGTACACTCCAGTCGGGCTATCCAGATCTTTTTTTTTTTTCTTGTTCTGTTCGACAGAGTAGCACTCAGAATTGTTGTCTGAGTGCAAAGAAGAAGCCCAAAAATTGTACTTTCACAAGTGAAGAATTATGGCTTTCGTTAAAATGTTCATACTCGTTGTCCTCCTCCTTATCCGGGTCGCGGGGGCAGAGGTGCCCAGACTTCCTTCAACACAGGCACGTTCTCTAGCTCGTCTTGGGGAAGCACACGGCATCCTGGCATCTGATTCGGATGCCCAAGCCACCTCCGCTGACTACTCTTGATGTGAAGGAGCAACAGCTCTATTCTGAGCTCCTCCTCGATGGGTGAGCTCCTCACCCTATCTTTAAAGGAGTGCCCAGCCACCCTGCCGAGGAAGCTAATTTCAGCCGCTTTCTATCCGGGATCTTGTTCTTTCGGTGATGACCCAAGGTCCATGCCCATAGGTGAGGTTAGGAATGTAGATGACCGGTAAAGTAAAGCAAAGTAAGGCTTAGAGATACTTAAGGCAGTTGAGTCACTTGAGGCAGGAACTTCCCTCCATCTCGGGGCGAGCCACCCTATTCTGATCGTTGTTCATAATGCATTGACGTTTTTGTAATAAGAATTTTGTTTTTTGTTAATAATTTCATTTAATTCTAGTTTTGCCTTTTGTACATATGTATTTGATTTAATTCTAGTTTGCTTTCTTGTTTACCCAGCATTTCCTCTTCTTGTTATGCTTCTCACAAGTTAATGGTTTCCTCTAATTCATAACTTTTTTCTTTTTTCTTATGTGATGAGAATGAGATTATTTTACCTCATCACTGCTTTCCTGCCTTCCAGAGAACAGATGTTGATGCCCCAGTCAGGTCATTATACTCAACATATGAAGTCCAATCGTCTTTAAAATATTTGATAAAATCTTCATCCTTAAGGAATGTTGTATTAAATCTCCAGCTTTTACTTTGAGTTTTTTTGTCTTATTTACTATAGTTAAAGAGACAGGAGCATGATCGCTGACAGCTATAGGGTGTATATTAGTGTCTGAGATGTCGGTGAACAACGAGCTGCTGACTAAGAAATAATCCAGAAGAGAGTAAGAGTGATGGACGTGTGAGAATAAAGTATGTTCTCTACGGTAAGGGTGAAGAGTTCGCCATACGTTGCAAAGTCCATAATCATTTATGTACTGTTTAACTATATTTATTGATTGCCAACTGTTGTTGTCAGCCTGTCCATTTCTTCATTTAGACCAATGTTGAGATCACCTTCAAGAAGTGAGCAATAATAAGGAGAATAAAAGGAGCAGATACCCAAAAGCCCAGCCCTGCCCCTCCCACATCCAACAGTGTTAACATGCTGAGCTGTGCTTAACATCAGATTAAAAGTGCTAGTTTATCTAAACTCTAATCTAACCAGTGTTACATGTTTTAGACTAACCCATTGTTGCTCCTAATAAAGCTACACGGTGATTTCTCAGTCCCTGAGCAACAGACTATGAATATAGCTTTATCTACAGCCACTGTTGCTCTGGTGCCTTTGTTAGTATATTTCTTCCTGACTGGGAATAATACTCGTCTCTGATCAAGGATCTCCTTTGGAAACTTGTCATTAACCCTGATATCCTTAACCCGTAGCTCTCTGGCCCGAAGTCTGACCTGCTGTTGTTGTTTGCAGTGCCTTAATCTCGCTACAATTGGAAGAGGGCTTTTACCCCGGAGCTGGTGAACATGATAAAATGTGATTTTTCTTTTTTTGACCTCAACAGTTTCAGCTGACCTTATTTTTTATTTTCTCTGGACAGCTGTGTCATTCCATCTGGTTAATTTTTTTTACGTTGTCCCTCAGCGTTTGGGTCTCACCTATGAGCGATGCTTGTTGTTCCTGGCTGAGGTCCAGAGACCCCCTCAGAGCTTTAAATTCCTTGTGGAGAACCTCCACCAGGCCAAGACATCCAGACTGGTTAGCTTCTTATCGATAGAATCCAGGGTCCTCAAGTACAATGTGTGCTTACGCACAAAAACCTTGTGTTTTATGCACAATGCGGCATGTGTAAAAATAAATGTTTTGTGAAAGTGTCTGGAAATCCACGCATAGTTTTGACCTGCCAGCAAAACATGAAGCAGCCACGCAAACTTTTTCAACCGAAAATAATAAACTAGAGACCTAAACCTCCCCTAAATCCACTGAAATATGACTCCATTCAGCTGGGTGGAAATGTAACGTTAAAGCTAGACTTAGTTGGAGATTTTTTTTCCACAGAGCCGCCGGGGGTATGGAGGAGTTTGTAAAACTGTTCTATACTTGCTAAAAATCAAATCTCTATCATCAAATCTATCTATCTATCTTATCTATCTTATCTGTTCTATCTAAGCGGCATGTTTTTCTGTCCGTTGTTGGAAGCCGGTGTTCACCTGCGTGCAAGCGCACCTAACTTAGTGTGTCAACGTTGGTGACACAAAGTCTGAATAGTGTGTTTTGGTCCAGCTTTTGTCAAGTTTGGCCATAGAAAATAGAGTAGCGGGTGCTTCCTCAGATTAGAAGTATTCCTGCCGCTGGCCTTGCACATTGCATCACAACTATTGCAGCGAGCGTAATCTGCACCGCATTTTGAAAAGTGGAGCTATACTTTTGAGCCATGCTTTGTTGAAGGTACCGGCGATACTGACGTCATTACGCTCTAGTGTGTGCAATTCTGTGTTCATGTCTGGCATGGAAAATTTCCCACTCTTCCACTCCCTTAGTGTCACAATGATGTGTTTAGGTACCGAAACATGGTACCGTTTCATTTTACGTGAATCAGTGCTCGGTAGTACTGACGGAATTTGATACCCATCCCTACTCACTACGCTTCAGTCCTTTCAACCGGAGCTTTTCAGAGGGAGCTGACTGACAGGTCGGGTATTCAACAGTCATCACTGAGCCAGGCCATACCAGCCAAATGGGTCGGCCTCATCCAGTTGTAGCTGAGAAATTTGGTCTAAAGTCATTGGACTTTTATATCGTACTTCTGTCATGAAATCTTTCTCTAGCAACATTTTGAGAATTTATGGAGAAACTGGAAAAAATTCTCCAATGTGATAAATTAGCCACATTGTAAGCGCATTGTAAGGACCTAGCCGTTTAGGTCTGAGTGTCTCTGCAAGCCAGTTTTAACCTCACCCTTTTGAAAATGTGGTCATATTATCGGATGCTGGCGTGGCGGGTCGCGTGACGTGGTGTGCTGGGAGGAGCAGGGCCAGAGAATAGTTTGTGTGGTGACAGTCTTCCTAATGGAAATATAGGAGGCATATTCACATCATTATAATGATCAGCATTGAGCTCCATGCAGCAGCTAGACAGCCGTGTGGATTTGATGCAGACATTGTAGAACTAAATGGTAAATGGCTTGTACTTGCATAGCGCTTTATCAAGTCCCCAGAGACCCCAAAGCGCTTCACACTACATTCAGTCATCCACCCATTTATACACACATTCACAGTGGTAAGCTACATTGTAGCCACAGCTGCCCTGGAGCACACTGACAGAAGTGAGGCTGCCATACGCAGGCATCACCGAGTCCTCTGACCACCATCAGTAGGCAAGGTGAGTGAAGTGTTTTGCCCAAGGACACAACGTCTAAGATGGACATAGCGGGGTCTCGAACCAGCAACCCACCGGTTAGAAGACGAACCCCTGCTAAAACCTGGCTGAAAATAAAACATTTGTCCTCTCGAACCCGTTTAGTTGAGCTATCGATGAGAAGACTGATGATACCACTGGGCGATGGTTCAGCTAAATGGTTTAGAGCCGACAAGTGTTTTATATTCAGTCAGGTTTTAGTCACTGGTGTCATTACAGAAGTTGTTGGTTTGCTGTAATTCACCACAAACATCCCTGATGGTGTGTAGACACACATTTGTAAGTTAGGCTTGAATTTATTGTTTTGTTTAACCTAAGTTGGTCATACTGGTTTGTTTACCAGTATACCGCCATATTACTTACGCACAGCTCTTGCTAGAGCTCTGAATTAAACCAGGGAGCCTGCCTCCTATGAATAATTTCCTTCTTTTTAAAGGGGCCTGCATTGTCTAATGCACCACGCAATGATGAAGTAACACTCTGAACAACAGATATGAAGAAACGTCCACAGTCAACAAGCGGTTAGCTTTCAGCTAACCTCGGTAGCTTCGGGCGCTGTGGCTTGCAAGACGGCTCGTTCTGTCTGCCAACCAGCTGTTCATTACCGTAACCACGGTGATGCGGGAGGGTGTTTGTCCTCATCTCCGGCAAGGAAAACCGATTCACTCGGCTTATAGAGACGGCGTCTCTGCAGTGACTTCTCTGAGACCGTTGCTTCAGCAGGCCTCGAGAGAGAAAGTCAAGCCAGGCGTGTACCTTAATTCACGTTTTTATGAATGAATACTGGGTACACAAACAGTTATTCAGTCATACTTAACTTTTGCATATGATCGGTGATCGTATGACACTCTTGGGTCCAGTTTGAAGAGTTTATGTCTTTTTGCCAGCAAAAGACATTAGCGCGCTGTTCTGCTCCTGTCCCGATGGTCAACCGGTGTGGAGCGATCGGGCCATTGGAAAGGGGGTGCTTTTATACAGCCAGTGGCATCATGGGAGGTCCACTGTTACCCCCCTTCCCCTTCTGAAGCTGTGCTGAAAGTCGGTTAAATGCAATTTATTTTAAAAACTCCAGAAAAGTGTGTACCGGAGTTTTAATGTTGAAAACCATGGCTGTGGGTCCCAACAAGGAGTATGTCCTGGTATATTTGAAAGGACGTCACAAAATCAAAAATCAAAGAAGAAAGAATGATTTCTAAAGTATAATTGTGTGAATAACCAGTCTGCGTGCTGTTGGGCACCGTGTATTCCAGCTCTCATCCTTAGGTGCATAAATACAACCGTGGGCTCCCTGAAAGAGAGAGGATGGGGAGTTCCAACCGCCTATCACATGTCAATGGTACAGGTATTGATTACATAATTACATAGGGTATGAGGAGGAAGAAGCCATGATCAGGCTAACCGGAGTGACCGAGGATGGTCCATGATCAAAGATGAGGACTGCCCTCTGGGCTCATATCCTTTACAAAGACTTCTGTGCCATAATGGAAAAATATGAAAAGAGACATAAGACTTGACTGAATGTACAAATACTTGATTAGAATGCGGCAGCACACTTAAATTAAGGATGGACACAAGCTACTACACCATTGCATAATCAGAGACATCGGTAGTCAGGGCCACAGGAGCCGTAGGAAAGTGGGTCAACAGCGCAGCATTAGCCAGGGCTTTTTTGGCATCTATTTGCTGGTCACCTTTTTTACCTTTAAGTGCTTCGTACGTGGACGCATAAGGTGAGCAGCCTGTGGAATGAAACGGTTATAAAAGTACACCCTCCCCAAAAACTCCTGCAGGGGCTTCAGGGAGGGGGGACGACGAAAAACCGAAAACCGCTTCAACCTTGGCAGGCAAGGGAATCGCACCCTGAGGCGATACGTTGTGTCCTAGGAACTCAAAAGCAGGGAGACCGAACTTGCATTTAGCCGGGTTCACGATCAGGCCATGCTCACTGAGCTGCACAAACAGCTCCTGGAGATGCACCATGTGTTCCTCCGCAGAAGGACTAGCCACCAGGATATCATCCAAATAGACAAACAAAACAGCATGCCCTGCAGTACCGAGTCCATGATTCACTGGAACGTCTGTGCAGCACCTTTAAGGCCGAACGGCATCCGTAAAAACTCAAAAAGACTGAAAAGAGCGATATCTGCAGTTTTGGGTACATTTAACTGATGGTTTCGTTGTCCGATGAGCTAACCCCTCCCCCTCCTACTTCCCTATTTCTAAGGGGATTGCTCAATCCAGCTCTCCATCCAATGGGTCCGGACTTCCCTAAACCTGGATGGTCTTACTTAGCAGGTTTACTGGAAAATCTGTTTAAGCTGGTGTCGGGAAATGACACGCCTAACCTCTAACAGCCTGCATCCAAAAGTCTCGCCCTTCTTCAACTGGTAGGCTGGACAACTGAGTAGCCCACAGCAGTCATCCACTCCTCGACAGTCACTTCTGTTAACGGCTGCTCATTACCTATTTTACAACTGTCAGTTGGTATATGGGTTAGGTTGATTTTAGTGGCTTGGCACGAGCCCCAAGGGCATTGTTTTAACAAGTTTGGCTTAAGGCAACCTATAAAAACCTCCTAAAATCATTTGGAACCAGGCAACAAGACTTTTTACCACCAACGAAAAACCTAAAAATAAGGTGACTCAAATAAATCTAGAATTGTATATGCTTTCTTTAATTAGTAATGCTTTTGCAGGGGTCAGTAACAGCTTAAAAATCAGCAAAAGTTGAATAATAGAAATAAATCAATCAACTTAACCTATCTTTCCCTAATGCTGAAACTGGATTGCTAAAGAGGCTTTGGAGACGGAGGCTCACCATGGAGCCGACTGGAATGATTTCTTTGGTAGGCAAGAGTGATTTTCTTCTTGTGTGAAAGGCAAATCTTCAGTTTTCTTCCTCTAAGTGGACAGGTGCTGATGCTCGGGGTTTCGATGGTCAAGTTGAAAATTTAAATTTAAAAAACGGAAACTTTGTTGGCATATGTTTCAAAAGTTGGTAGCTTCCAGAAGCTGAATAGTTGAAGGAAACCTTTGAGGTGTAATTGAGGTTGTTTCAGGATTTCCAGAAGCCTGAAACTTAGAGCAATAAGTTGTTCACTGACCAAGTTCACTTCAGTTGTCTTGGTAAAAATGCAACGGATGAAATTCAGATTCTCAATTCTGAGTTGCAGCTCTTCTCAGGGCACACGGGTTGATCCTCTCTATAATGCAGAATTGTCAGCGGGGCTGCGTTTCCAGTCTTCTGATTCATCTGTAGCTTCTTTCTCCTTCTAATCTTGTTCGCTGGTCTTCTGCGAGGAAACAACCCCGTTTCTTTCTTTGGCAGAGTTTTTATAGTGCAGATAGCCTCACTGCTCATACCCTGTTGCCGGGCAAGCTATCCCATCATTGAGTTACACGGTCGCCGTGACTTTTTGGTGCTGTCACCTGGCCTCCAATTAAAATTACTTTTGTCTGTTTTTCGAACTTCAGACTAACGAAAAACAGCATGCACCTGGCTTCTCGTTTCTCTTGAGCTGGCTCTCCTCTGCACCTCCCGTCCTGTTATGTCTCTGCCACCTCTGGCTCCCAAGCCATGGTGCCCTCCTTATCTGCTCAGCCTCAAACTTTCTAACACAGTATTTCTCTGCTTCTTGCTCTCACATCAGTTACAGCTAAAAAAAAACCATCACTTAATTTTTATTCATTCATCACAATTGATTAACATTACCCCTCTTCATTACATTCAATAATGGTAGAAAAATAGAAAATCATCTTACATTTTTCTTTGATTATACTTCTGAAAAAGATAAGACAGTCTCAGTTAATGTGTGACTCCATACAGGCCTCTTCAGTCCTCAGTTCCAGAGTGCCAAGATATACTCATTTTACTGTTTCATGACATCTTATCCATGTAATATGATCATTATTTATTTGATACTCTAAAGATTAGGCTCTCATTTCATCATATGTGATTGTTGTTAAACTCAATCATAGTGATACACTTCTGCAAAAGAAAGAATTAAAACATACACCAAATGGGACCCCCAGACTTCATAGCTTTAAAATGTGAACATTTACTGCTGTATTCATCATTGATCTAATTATGAGGGTTTAATTAATTTCTGCATGGATACATGGAAGGATCTAACCTCATTTTGACAATGGACAGAAACCTGATGGCAGCCCCGCACTAAATACACCTTCGAAAATATAGTCGCAATCACCAAACGGGCGGAAAAATCCTGGATGTGAGGGACTGGGTAACTGTTGTTATTGGTCACATTATTAAGGCGACAAAAATCCCCACAGGGTCGCCAACCCCCAGCAGCCTTGGGAACCATATGTAAAGGAGACGTCCATGGACCTTTGGAGCGGCATACATTGCCGAGGCCATCAATGTTAGCAAACTCCTCCTTAGCAATTGCTAACTTAGTGGCATCTAGGCGGCATTCCCACGCAAAAACCGGCAGACCCACCATAGAAATACAATGCTCTACCCCATGTTTAGCTATTGTAGCAGAAAAAGTGGGGACCGTGAGAGCAGGAAACTCAGCTAACAAGCACTGAAACTCATCACCCATGGCAAACATGTTAGCAAGAGGTCGATGGCCGGGACCCCCAAGTGTACAGGGATAGGTGTCAAAAACACAGCATCGATAAATCAAATATTAGCAACAAGCACTAACAACTAGAAAACACACAAAAAATCAGCACCCAGAATAGGTACTGACACAGATGCTACTGCTAAGTCCCAGTTAAACTAACGTCCATTGAAACATTATTAGCAGCATCTGGTTGTGGTCCCTGGCTGTGACACAAAATGTCTGCCTCCGACACTGGCATAATGTTCCGCTGCGCAACTGAGTCCACCAGGAAAAAACGACCAGAAACTTCGTTCAAGATAAAAAGCAGCCTATTCGAGGTGCCGGCACACAGCCACTAGCACGCACCGGCCCTCTCGTTTCCCTGAAGTTGGATCAAACCAGGAGGAATGCAGCGCTTTGCCTTCAATCCAAATCGGCGGTGGTAGAAAGAGAGAACTTCGTCCTTTTGCCGCTCCGTCACCGCAGCCAAGGCTTCAGCAGCCTCTGGCCCTCCTTGTTCCATGCATGCACCTTGAGCCTTGTTTTGATTATCAGCAATAAAACTAGAACCAATTATCCTGCCGCACCTGCAATTTGTGACTTTTATAGACTTTATACAAACTCCATGTAGAGGTGCAACTTTAACAGTTTCTAAGGAGGTTTGTCAAAGGGGAGTTCAGAGTTTTGTTGCTTCAAGGCAAAGAAAAGGCAAGACAGCACTTGGTTGGATTAAAACCCATGTTTCAACCATAACTTTTTAATTTAAAACCGTATACTGTATAAACTGTATAATCTTAACAGAGAAAAAGGCCGTTCATTATCGAAAACCTTCCAATGGGGCAGAATTACAACAATTCTGCAAAGATGAGTGGACCAAAATTCCTCCACAGGGCTGTAAAAGACTCATTGCATGTTATAGCAAACGCTTTATTGCAGTTGTTGCTGTTGAGGGTTAGCTCAACCAGTTGCAAGGTTTAGGGGTTAATCACTTTTTCACACAGGGCCATGTAGGTACGTATTTGTTCTCTCCCTTAATAATAAAAAACATTTTAAAATGCAAATGTTTACTTGTGATGTCTCTGACTAATATTTAAATTTGTTTGATAATCTGAAACACTTAAGTGTGGCAAACATGCAAAAATACAAAAAAAAAAAGAAATGAGGAAGGTATCTAAACAATTGCCAGGACGTCGTATCAAAACACAATTTATGTCTAAAAAAAAGTTTGTTGATATTTTAGCATTATTTGCAGCTTACCACTTTGCTGTGTCCATCGTTTCCATAGACAGAAGGAACTGAGCCCTTAATCAGAAGTCTTTCAGTAAATCCTTCCTGATACTGGTGGAGGTTGCTGAAGGAACTCGTCCTTGAAGTGGGGAAATATGAATTTCAAAATAAAATTTAACTAGGCACTCCAAAGAGGTTCTGATCCTGGGGGACAGTGAAATGTATGTAATCTAACTTTTAAATATTGTTTTCTTTTTTCCTCCACAAAAATCTTGATGAGGAGCGTTTGGATAGCCTGCAGGGCTACGTGTTCAGATCCAGAGAACCAAGTCGGAGTGTTCCACCTGTACCACAACTTTACCAGACAAGAATTACACTGAAATCCTAGAATCTATTGACCAAAAGCTTACCAACCTCTGTGCCAGACTGGTCCTTCAAGAAGTCCTCTACAAAGAATTCGAGGCCCTAGGGAAGTCATTAAATGTATAACCAGGAACAGTTTGCAATGCTAGCTGCTGTAAACAAGACATCGAATTAAAGTGTACGAAAACTCAATGAAGGAATGATGAAGCTCTTATTTCCCGCATGCGGTTTTATTTTATTGTCCGAGCCACGAGGCAAACGGCTAGTTATTCAAGCCAATGCCTAGCCATGCTGTGTGCTAACAGGCCTGCTAGGTTAGCCTGACTGTGAGTTGTCTCCTGAGGGTTGAATGACAAACATTTATTGCTAAAGTGTTATTTCTGGAATTGATGTTCATCACAGTTCCTCACATTCTCATTTGATCCAAAGCTGGGATCATTCCTAATTTCTCACTTGTCCATTACTCTTCAATTGATTAACCTTCCATTTTCCTATTAATATTTTCCTTTGGTCAGTAGTTAACTGAGTGTTTCTAGTCTTAGGTGGAAACTTTTATTAACCAGCATATTTAACAGTAAGGTTGAAATATTCTGGTTAATAAATTCACATATATAGAGAGACGTGTTTTGTGGTTATTTTTGTGTAAAAGTTATTTGCTGATTGAAAGGCCATGTTTGTATCACCCCTTTTTGGGTAACTGTCTGAATATACAGTTACGTTTTGGTGATTTTTCAAAAATGAAAAGTTGAAATTAGTCTCTCTAGGTGCTGCGTAGATATCTTTATTTCCTGTTTGGTTCATATTTTTCTGTCCATTCAGTTTTCTCTATCATCTATTTAACTTTCCAACTGTTACGTCACAGTATTTGCTGTGGAAAAGCTAAATAAGGTCAGGGACTTTCGGCTCATCAATTACACCAATGTGCCGTTTTTATTTCTTGGTGCGGTTTTGTAGTCCTAGCTCAAGTTTACCTACACTGCAAGAGGATAAGTTTGGTTCGGTTGTTAGGTGGATCAACCCACACAATTTATTACACGGTGCCTCAGCTTTAGAACCTCTTTGAACCTGATTGAAGTACCTGGTTAAATGTAATAGTTCATGGAAATGTTCCCACATCAGTGGGGACATTCTCCCTCATTCGCGCGAAGCTTTTGAAGGACGAGTCCTTCAGGAACCTCCTCCAGGATCAAGAAGGATTTACCAAAAGACTTCATCTGATTAAGGGGTCATTGCCTTCCGTCTATGGAAACAATGGACACAGCAAAGCAGTAAGCTGCAAATAACGCTACAATAACAACAAACTTTATTTTAGACATAAATATATTGTGTTGATATGACGTCCTGGCCATTGTTCTGACAGCAGTAGCATGGTGTCTTCTGCTGATGGTAGCTGATGTGTGCTGCTTTTAGCTCCTTGAGGACAGAACCGTACTGCGTGTTCTGAATAGTATTATTACATAAACAGTTTTTAATGTTTTTGTCATTTTTGTCTTTTTTCTGTGTCTCTAGATAATTGCATTTCTGCTGTCAAACTACAAAAATGGCCTAACGGGTTAAAGTGCAGCGCTCTTTGACCTGGAGGGAGGCGGGGTGTGAGGTGTCTCAGTCGCATTTAAAGAGACAGCACCAAAAGTTGCTCTCAGACACACGTCAGAACACTGGTAAAAGAGGAGCCCGTGGAGCTACAAGAACAAGGAGTTCAGACCAAAGCATTGAGGTTCCACTTTACATACAGTACAGACCAAAAGTTTGGACACACCTTCTCATTCAAAGAGTTTTCTTTATTTTCATGACTATGAATATATGTCTAATATTCTAGGTTCTTCAGAGTAGCCACCTTTTGCTTTGATTACTGCTTCATACACGCTTGGCATTCTGTTGATGAGCTTCAAGAGGTAGTCACCTGAAATGGTTTTCCAACAGTCTTGAAGGAGTTCCCAGAGATGCTTAGCACTTGTTGGCCCTTTTGCCTTAACTCTGCGGTCCAGCTCACCCCAAACCATCTCGATTGGGTTCAGGTCTGGTGACTGTGGAGGCCAGGTCATCTGGCGCAGCACCCCATCACTCTCCTTCTTGGTCAAATAGCCCTTACACAGCGTGGAGGTGTGTTTGGGGTCATTGTCCTGTTGAAAAATAAATGATGGTCCAACTAAACGCAAACCGGATGGAATAGCATGCCGCTGCAAGATGCTGTGGTAGCCATGCTGGTTCAGTATGTCTTCAACTTTGAATAAATCCCCAACAGTGTCACCAGCAAAGCACCCCCACACCATCACACCTCCTCCTCCATGCTTCACGGTGGGAACCAGGCATGTAGAGTCCATCCGTTCACCTCTTCTGCGCCGCACAAAGACACGGTGGTTGGAACCAAAGATCTCAAACTTGGACTCATCAGACCAAAGCACAGATTTCCACTGGTCTAATGTCCATTCCTTGTGTCCTTTAGCCCAAACAAGTCTCTTCTGCTTGTTGCCTGTCCTCAGCAGTGGTTTCCTAGCAGCTATTTTACCACGAAGGCCTGATTCACACAGTCTCCTCTTAACAGTTGTTCTAGAGATGTGTCTGGTGCTAGAACTCTGTGTGGCAATGACCTGTTCTCTAATCTGAGCTGCTGTTGACCTGCGATTTCTGAGGCTGGTGACTCGGATGAACTTATCGTCCGCAGCAGAGGTGACTCTTGGTCTTCCTTTCCTGGGGCGGTCCTCATGTGAGCCAGTTTCTTTGTAGCGCTTGATGGTTTTTGCAACTGCACTTGGGGACACTTTCAAAGTTTTCCCAATTGTTCGGACTGACTGACGTTCATTTCTTAAAGTAATGATGGCCACTCGTTTTTTTTTACTTAGCTGCTTTTTTTTTGCCATAATACAAATTCTAACAGTCTATTCAGTAGGATTATCAGATGTGTACTGTATCCCCCTCCTGCACAACACAACTGATGGTCCCAACCCCAGTTATAAGGCGTGAAATCCCACTTATTAAACCTGACAGGGCACACCTGTGAAGTGAAAACCATTTCAGGTGACTACCTCTTGAAGCTCATCAACAGAATGCCAAGAGTGTGCGTAGCAGTAATCAAAGCAAAAGGTGGCTATTTTGAAGAACCTAGAATATAAGACATATTTTCAGTTGTTTCACATTTTTGTTCAGTATATAATTCCACATGTGTTAATTCATAGTTTTGATGCCTTCGGTGTGAAGCTACAATATTCATAGTCATGAAAATAAAGAAAACTCTTTGAATGAGAAGGTGTGTCCAAACTTTTGGTCTTTACTGTAGACCACAACTGAATGATTTAAGGGTGAAAAGGAAGGATTTTAAAGTATGATATGTTCCCTTTAATTGTATTATAAAGAACACAGGGGTTATAAGAGTTACCAACAATGATGACAGAAATATTTTGCTCAGCTCAGAAAAAATATTTTCCACGGTTCTTTGATAACAACACCAGCTCTCTCAGCATCTAAAAAGAGATTTGCAGTTTTTCCACTTTTGCTTATTTCTCCTCCACTCCCGTCTAATGGTACAACAGGTTTGAGTAAATGGAGTAAAATCAATAAACAGGCATGGGGTCAGAAGGCACAAATTCATCAATTTCCAAGTTGCAAATGGATAAATCATAAGAGAAAACAAGGTCCAGTGTCTGCGTATGTTCATGGGTTTGGTGTCCAATAAATCTAAGAAGTCCTTCACCAGATGCCTTCCAGAGCAGCTCACAAGAATATTAAAATCCCCAACAATTAAAACCAGCTCATCTTATCATTAATTCAATAAAGTCAACTCTGAAACTCTGGAAACGTCTCATTTCTTCCTCCTTTTTATGAAGCAAATCTACTTTGGATCATAAAAGACGACCAGATGCACCAGACTGTTGCTGACAGATGCTGCCAGACAGGAGACACACACACAAACAAATCCTTACTCTTGATAGGAGCTGCAGTTAATGGAAACCTGGTATCAGTCTCCTCCTTCACAGTGAGCTGCTCTCCTTCCTGACTGGTCCAGAGTTCCTCCTGCCATCTGCTGGCAGCACTGAAACACATTACATGCATTATGAACAACTTTAGCTTCATGTTTCTAAGCTGGTAAAGATTCACATTAGAGAAAAACATCTGATCAGCAGTGTAGAGAAAACTGAACCTCAAGAACTGACAGTTTAGGTCATGTGCAGAATCTCATATTTAACCCCTTATAATAATCTGAATTGAAACTATCTGTGTAGTTATGCTGCTATAGGCTTAGGCTGCTGGAGGACATAATGACCACTTTCACCCTCTTCGCTACATTCTCACACTACTCTCCAATTTTGTATTATTTGCTGTTATTTCAGCTTTTAACTTTGTTCTCTCTTTTCTCTTCCTAAAAGCTACACCTGGCCTGACTCTGTGTCTACTTGTAACACCTTTCTGGAGAGGGGAATCATCCAAGCTTCTGCTGGCAACAACTTAATGCTCACCCTCTACCGATGATCCACATGGCCCTGTCTTTCAGTGTTTAACCCTTTCTCTCTCCTAGACATAGCTACTGACTGAGCTTTTACTGTAACTAACTCTATGTGCTCTCTTTCAGACTCTAAACTTGAAAACTGGCTCAGAGTTTATCTGTTCTTTCTTTCTAGATGAAACGACTAAAGGAGCTACATCCATTAACATTTACTTTTCCTTCCCATAGAAAGTACTTCTGGATCAGTGCTTCTTTGTTCTCTTTGTGTCTCTGCTCTGTTCTCTCTAACCCCCAGTCGGTCGTGGCAGATGGCCGCTCACATTGAGCCTGGTTCTGGTTCTGCTGGAGGTTTCTTCCTGTTAAAAGGGAGTTTTTCCTCTCCACTGTCGCTACATGCATGCTCAGTATGAGGGATTGCTGCAAAGTCAACACCAGTGACTGTCCACTGTCTCTGCATGTTCATCCAGGAGGAGGGAATGCTGCAAGTCACTGACTGGATGCAATCTGCTGGGTTTCCTTAGATAGAAAAACTTTTTATCCAATTTGAATAAATAACAGAATCTGACTGCACTGTTCAATGGTTAGGATTAATTGGAATGTATGTACCTGACTTTTGTGAAGTGCCTTGAGACAACGTGTTGTGAATTGGCGCTATATAAATAAAACTGAATTGAATTGAATTGAGTTGAGTTTTTCTTAGGAACAAGCACAATGGGATTTGACCACTCACTTCTTGATGGTTCTATCACTCCCATTTCCAGCATTGTCTGGACCTCCTTTTTCAGGGGTTCCATCATTCGTTCTGGAATCCTGTAAGGTTTAAGAAGAACAGGTTTTGAATCTTTCAAAGTTATTTTGTGGGTTATAACATCAGTTCACCCAGGTACATCTGTAAAGAGAGATGGAAAAGATTGTTTAATCCCAGTCAACTGATGCCACTGATCTTCAGTCAGATGCTCAGGAGCCTCTTCGGATTTGGCCACCTCTCTAGATGGACACATCTCAACTTCTCCAACCTCTAAAACGCCACTGTCTTTTACGGGCATGTTTATCATACCATACCTTTTGCTTGTGTTGTGCCTTCTGCATATGGTCTTTAACCTTTTCTTTGTACATTTCCAGTTTGTCTCTCATTTGCAGTATGTAGGAGATGAGGTTTGTCATTGGCGAAGCCCCTCAGTGGAGCCAAGGTGCCGCTCCAGCCTCCCAGTTCTCCTTCAGCATGTCCAAAAGGTCTCTAACCTGTCTTCCATAGAGCAGCTCAAAAGGAGAAAAACCAGTTGACATAAAATTGGTACCTTGGTCTGTTAGAATCTCCTTTGGAATGCCAACTCTGGAAAAAAGGTCTACTAAACACCGGACAATGTGTTTTACCTGCAGAGAACGTAATGGATAGACATCTGGATATCTGATTGCATAATCACAGATGACTAATGCATACTTATGCCCACCACTGCTCTTCGGTAATGGACCTATAATGTCCATAACTATTCTCTCATAGGGCACAGACATTATTGGCAAAGTTTGCAATTGGAAACTTTGGTGGGAGATACAAGCTGACATTCATAACATGTTTTGCAATAGTCAATCACATCTGTGTATAATCCTGGCCAATAAAAATGTTGAGCCACCCGATTTTAAGTCTTTGCCTGTCCTAGGTGCCCCAACCATGGTACAGTGTGACCCAAATGCAGGATTACTGAACGGTACTCTTGTGGCACAACAAGTCTGGGTTCCTCAATGTCTGCTAGATACAAAAGTTTATTCTTTATAATGAAAGAATCTCCATCTAAACTTTTGAGCTCCACAGTACTCCTTTTTTTCACCATCTACTTGTTGTGCTTTATTAAAAAGAGGTTTAAAAGAAGGATCATTTTCTTGGCTCTCTTTAAAATTATTAGGAATTTGCCACTTGTGATCAACAGGTGGACTTGATGGCAAAGCTACCTCTAAAGGTTTTGACCTACCCTTGTTTTTATTTTTCTCCTGTCTACGCTGTTGTTTTGTTTTTCTGATTTTACTTCCTACTTCATACAAATCATCTGCATCTGGCAGAGGTTCTAACCCTTTTTTCATAGAACGTGTGATGACAGCACAGAAATATGCCACTGACTGAAGAACTGCCATTTTGAGAAGTGTTGTGATGGCCTGAAAATTAAACAAAATCAGCTTTGTTTGCTGTACTGCAAAGCCAGAGTAATGTTTTCTTTTCCACACTGACGCCTCTCAGCGTAACAGTGGTGTCAGAAGAGGGATCTTTTTACGCCTGTGGAAGAAAGAAGATAGCAGACTAAATGAGAGGAGTAGGACGTGGAAAAGGCCGTGGGATAAAGAAAAGCCCCCTTGTTGAGATGGAAGAAAGAGAAGTGGGAGGAACAATTGAGCCAGATCCACCATCTGAAGGAGCCATGGCTGGTGAAGATGACTTTGAACCGGTGGAACGGCCTAAGCAGACCACAGTTGTTGCTGTGAGTAAAGAACTTTCTGAACCTGACATCTTTCATGAAATGAGAGAATTTATGCAACATTCGAAGCAAACAGAAGCAATACTGTTTGAACAGATTAAACAGTTAAGCAGTCATATACCAAAGCTTCAAAGTGATGTATATTCTGAATCTTATGAACCTTCAGTTCAGGCTGACATTTCTACAGCAGCAGTTCTTCCAAAGCAAGAGATTCGGCAAGTGCCTCGGGTGTCTGCAGCAGAGTCATCTCAAGAATCTTTTCAAGCTGAACCTCATGTTCCACAACCTGCATAACCTAGAATACCTGATTTCAAGGAAGGTGAGGATCATGAAAGTTTCTTTATACAATTTGAACGAATTGCTAAAACATGGGGATGGCAACCGGCTGAATGGGTTGCTAGAGTGGTCACCTTATTGACTGGAAAAGCTCTTGAGGCATACGCTGGCATGGATGAAGAACAGTCTGACTCTTATGATGCCATTAAAGCTGTAGTGTTATCCAAGTTTAATGTGACAGAGGAGACCTACAGATCTAGGTTTCGAAGCACCAATGTACCAGTGGGGGAGAGTGTACATGAAACTACCATCGGATAAAAGGACTCTACAAGAGATGGATGCGACCTGACAGTCGGAGTAAGACGAGATTGGGGAAACCATCATCTTGGAGCAGTACCTACGTGTGCTTCGGCCAGATATCCGCACATAGGTAAAGGAGAATAATCCAAAGACTGGAGGGGAAGCGGCAAATCTGGCTGAGCGTTACCTGGCTGCTCATCAAGAACCATCAAAGTGAAGAATAACTGTGGGGAGACCAAGATTTGTAGAGATAAAACCTTCGGGAGCAACTAATGTTGATGGCTTGGACATTAGGAGTGGTAAGAAACCTATATACACCAGTTCAAAGTATAACCTCATTTGTTATTATTGTCAGCAGCCTGGTCACAAAGCTTCTTTATGTCCTTTAAGAAAACCTATGTCAGTAGAGTTATCAGTGGACCCTTCTAAAGATCATGATTGTGAACTGACAGATGGTCAGATTCCACATAAGCATGTGGTGGATGTGACAATAAATGGCAAAACTGGAAAGGCGCTTGTAGACACTGGTAGCTCACAAACTCTGGTGAAATCTTCTTTGCTGAGCAACGTACTGCCAAATTTTAATAAGCCTATATCCATTACTTGTGTTCACGGAGATCAGAAGGATTATCCGACTGCAGATGTTACTATTGAAGTTGAGGGCCAATTTTGAATCAGTTAGCATATGATGTTATTTTAGGGGAAGACTTGCCAATCTTGGACAGTTTGGTTCAACAAAACTCTGTGGTTTGGCAAAGCCAGAGTAATGTTTTCTTTTCCTCACAGACGCCTCTCAGCGTAACATTGTCCATTTTCTATTTGCGTTCAGCTCTGCGACAGTCTCTCCTGGCAGCCCGAGTGTCATCATATAACCAGGGCTCATGCTTGGATTTTGAAAGTCTAATTTGTAGTGGTGCCACGGAATCTAGAGCTGCCTTACTGGTAGTATAAAGCCAGTTGCTGAGTTCCTCAGTTTTATTTACCCCAGTCTCAGGGATGATACAGTTCTGATTAAACACAACAGAGAACTGACCAGCAGTAGAGGGGTCGAAGACCACGACAGAGCCGAGCTGCAACGCGAGGTTTTGCTTTGGTACAGGACAGCTTTATCTCAAATAAAACAGGCATGTGGTCTGAAAATAATGGGTCACTAATCACTAAATTAAAAACCAGTAGACCATGAGATAAAACCAAGTCAAGAGTGTGTCAATGCTCATGCGAGGCACCAGTCACAGACTGCACAAAATTAAAAGAGTCAATAACATTATGAAATGACTGAGCCATAGGTGAAGTAGGACAACAGACATGAATATTGAAATCACCAACAATACAAACTCGGTCATACCTTGGCATGATATCCACCAAAAAATCGGAAAAATCATTTATAAAGTTTTCGTTGTACTTTGGTGGCCGATAGACCACAGCAGAGAAAGACAAAACAGGAGGAGTGTCAGATGGCAAGCCTCAAACACTGGCACCATCATCACCCAGTACGCAAGGAATGTTACTCCAGTACACTTTGCTCTCAGTGAAGATTTTATTTTTGTCAATATAAATAGAAATAAAAAAATATATTTTTTAAAATGTACATATAAACACAACTGACTTTACGAGAGAAGATAATGTTCGATCAGTGTAAGTATGCATGGTGTCGTTCTTTAACTAGGACCGTCAAGTGTTCATCAGAGAAACAGCCTGGCGGAAGAATGTCGTTTTAGCAGACAGAGCTCTGTAGCACCAACTGAAGGTAGAAGTCTAAACAGTTTGTGTGCAGGTTGTGTTGGGTCTGCAGAGATTTTAGCAGCCTTTTCTCTTGACCCTAGACCTGTATAAGTCCTGGATGGAGGGAAGGTCAGCCCTGATGATCCTCTCTGCAGAACTGATTGTTCGTTGCATGGACCTGTCCTGTTTTGTGGATGAGCCACCCTGAGATGGACAAAGACAGGACAGACTGAATGATGGCAGTGTAGAAGATGAACAGCAGCTCCTCTGGAAAGTTGGACTTCTTGAGTTGCCTCAGGAAGTATAGTCTCTGCCGTGCCTTCTTCTGAACATTGTCTATGTGTGAGGACCATCTCAGGTTTGCAAACTTCAGGAGTTTCACATGCGGCTGCAATAAACAAAGTATAATATGTATAGAAATGACCAGCAGAGTCCAGCAAGTGATTGGCAGCGTAACATTATGCAGAAGCTAAGATAAAACATTAGCAACAGCATCTACAGTAACACTGAGGAAAAATGTGTGTTCTTTGATTTTTAAGAAGATAAATTCGAAGTTAAAAGGACAGTGATCAGTTTTCAATGCTGGATATAATTATAACTTTCTTTACTTTCATTGCATTGGGTGAGATGTAATACTGACACAAACTGATAGGCGCTAAATCTGACAGGTTCTGAGCCCCATACGTCAACAAATGATCATTAATCATCTGAATTACGGGAACAAGACGGACCGACCAGCAGGGATAAGGACAACTCAATGAAGAGAGGGACTAAGGCTTCACCCCCAGTAAAGGGGTCTAAAGTCTGAACCACAGATTCCACCCCCCACCTTTTTAGAACTAATCATTGAAGTTTTATTACAAGTCATTCATTGTGTAAAAGATGTTTGCACTAAACGATTGTTGCTCTTCCTCTGGGATGTTGTGTGCCCCTTAGTGTGTGCACTGAGCTGAACGGAAGGGAGACCTTGTGAGAGCAAATATTTAATAAATTCCCAACAGAGAGAAGTTTTTTTTTTATCTGTTCTCATATAAACTAACATCCAGAGACTTTTAAACCCAACAAACACTTTCTGTCATAAATACACATTATTATCAGTCTCCCAGTCTGTCCAATACATGCGATTTACTAAATGCATCCAAGGTTTTAAGATTCTAGAGGAACTTTTAAAAAGATTTCAAACTTTTCAAGCTTTAGTCTGAAATTTGCAAACCCTGGCTGGACAAAACGTAAATGACCTCCCTGCAGGTTACTCATTAAACTGTACAGATGTTGCTAACAGCTGCAGCTAAGGTCTGAACCTCCACATTTGATCAGAGACGCTCTCAAACAAGTCCAGTCCAAAATATCAGCGGGTTTTGTTTGGCACATAAAGAACAGCGGCAAAGAACATTAACTCCATGTATTTTGTCAGCTTGCAGATGTTTTACAGGAACATAAATATTATAGAATACATGATGAGCTAAAGGTGACTGAAGGATAAAAAGATAACGCTGATATCATCAATGAGGTGTCATTGGGAGCAAGAAAAGATCAGAGAAGAAACAGAAACAATGTGTGGAAGTTGACCATCTCATCCTATAAAGTCAATTTAAAGAAACAGAACAGGTGAGCAGATGGTCCCAAGGGTGCAGTGGAGCCACCTACAGGCCAGGGAGGAAATGGCAGGGCTGATGACTTTGAATACACAGAGTAATTAGGTCAGACATGACAAACTACATCAAACACATATTTAAAATTTAATTTCAAAATGATGAAATCCATATTGAGGTTTAATCTCCATTTAAACTAAGAAAGTGGAGCACATCACCCCAGTTCTAAAGTCCTTCCACTGGCTCCCTTTATCTCTAAGAATAGAGTTTAAAATACTTTTGTTAGTTTATAAATCACTGAATAGTTAGCGCCAATATACATTAAAGATCTATTGCTGTTGTATCAACCTTCCAGACCAGTCAGGTCTTCTGGTTCAAGCCTATTCTGCATCTCCAGAACCAGAACCAAACATGAACAAGCAGCATTCAGTTCTTATGCTCCACTAATCTGGAACAAACTTCCAGAAACCTGCAGAGATGCTGAATCCCTGAGTTCTTTTAAATCAAGGTAAAAACCAATTTGAGTTGCTTTTGATTGTTCCATTTAAACTATTAACTGAAACCTCGTTAATTTCAACCTGTAGTCCAACTTTTCTTACCTTTATCATGTCACTGCAATGTAGTTTTTTCACCATGTAAAGAATTTAAAATGTTCTTGTTGCTGAAATGTGCTGAACAAATAAACTTGCCTTGCCCAAACAGGGAATGGACTTAACGATTTTATAAGTTGGTTCTTGAGGAAGATCTTGAAGGTTAGTATCTTGGGTCCAATGACTGCTGAATCCATTGAGCTGCTCAGGGATCGTTTTACGTCGGATGTTATTAACTCATTAAATGGCCGTTATTAGCGATTATCACTCGCATAATATGGCTCCAGACTGTACCTCCTAGAAGGTTAGAAGGTACTTATCTAGGATTTGTATCCTTGATAACAAGCATTTATAGCCTGACTAGCATCCAAAGCGGAAGCCTTTTTTTTTGTTTTAACTTTATTTAAAGTCTTTATTTACAATCTAGCTACTAAGTGCTGTCCCAATCCACACACTCCTTACCAGATGGTGGTGGTGTTGTGCACTAAATTGCTGTTTGCAAACCACCCAAAAAAACTTAAAAAGAACAAGGCGAAGAAGAATCAGAATCTAGCTACAACTTCACACGTTCCTGTCATTGAGGGTGAGTTATATTATATTTATATTTTGATAAGATTTTTATGTTAGATGTGCTACGTTCAATCGTCTTGTTAGCTTAGTTTGGCTTTTTTCAGTTCATTCCACTTTTTAGTCTATAGTCCATTGGTATGATTAGCCTATATAATTCAAACTAAACACAGCTAACCACATGTTAGCATGATTTTTCTGTGTCCATTTAATTGCAAAACATTTATGAATTTACAAAAATTGATTGTTAGCCTTTTTCAATTTTTTTGTTTACCTGCACTGTCGTGTTAAAATGACTCCTATGCAGTTTGAAGCTAGTGGCTTGTGTATTGTATTGCATTAAACGACTGGCTTTCGCCTTGATTCGACTTTCTAGGTTTTTTCATTGGTATATCTGTTCAAATGATGTCAGCATGGATATATATTTAATTAAATAACAATCTACTAATCTGCTCAGCTGTGTACTGTAATTGTAATTGAGTCATTTTTTTTTCTTTTCTCTCCCACTTTAGAACCATGCCAAAACTCAAGAGCAGTGTCTGCTGCAGGACAAATAGGATAAAGTAGTGCAGAAAACCATTGGTGGTGGTGTTACATTTTCTTATCTCTCATCATATCCCAGCTCACGTCATACAGACTCACCTGTGTCCACACCAATCACACCTCTCACAGAAAACCCAAATAATACCGTTTCTAACTCTTTTGATGAAGAGACAGCCTACTGTCTGGCTAAAAGAAAAGAAATGAACTCGTGGGATTCACTGAAATATGAGCTAATACAAGTGTCATATAAATCCTCAGCACCTTCCTCTAACATCTGCAGTACCTGCAAAGAACTTGCTGAATTTCGCTGTTTGGAATGCAGCAGTACCAGTGTATTTTGTAAGACATGCACTGAGAAAATACATCAAAATTCTCTGCACCTTCCAGAGAAATTGAATGCAACTTATTTTTTATGGGTTTATTTATAAAACTTTTGATCTATTTATAAGTTCTTAATATCTCTTAAAAGTATTATTCCCTTTGTCTCTTTAGAAAACCTACTATAAGGCAGCTTGGCAGCAGTTAGTTCTGCATTTATCAGGGGATCACAGTACCCATGGAGTGTACTCCAGGGATATCAACATTTTTGTGAATACAGGTTTGTTCTTTTAAGAAATATTTCTTAAGAAGCTATTTTTACTAAACTTTAATGTTTCTGAGTTAAACTTAGTTGTTCTTTTAATGACTATATTTACTTCATTCCACCTGAAGTCTTGTTTAGGGTGTATTTTTTTTATTGTTGCAAGATATTTGGGATTACTTTTCTTATTTTTTGTTATATTGAAAGTGATAAGGTAGAAAAGCTTATGAATTATATGTCAGAGGGGAAGCTCAGGTTTGGAAAAAAGGTAAGAGTGGGAAGGCTGAGGTGGTTTGGACATATTTAGAGAAGTGATAGATGTACTTGACAAAGGATTAGTAAGATGGAGTTGCTAGGCAGGCAATAAAGCCAAAGTCCATGTAAAACATTCATGAATGTAGTGAAGGAGGAAATGCCGAGGGTTGGTGTGATAGAGGAGTGTATCATAGACAAATTCAAATGAAGTCAGATGATCTGCTGTGGTGTTCGTTAAAGAGAGCAGTAAAAATAAGAACTCCATGGAGAGCATGGAGTTATTTTACAGCCTAGCAAAATAAAGCAAACATATAACTCACAGCATAGTGCGGAATTAAATACAAGTTGGAGAATTACCTACATTAATGTTATTTTATTTTCTCCTTTTTTTAGGCCAATTATGCAACTGTACAGTTACTTTTTGTGCGTGTGAACCCGAGGCTTGCACCTTGTTAAAGTATGGGCTTTGGCCTGCCACGCCAGAGAAGCCTCAAACAGCCTTTTCAGTAGCTCTTCTTGAGCTGTTTCATCATTTCTCTTTAGAGTGCCAGGTCTCTGTTGAGGGATTTTGCAACATGTTACAGTGGAAGAACAATCTGTCTTTGGTGGAGGTAATGTAATAACTACTGTTACTATTGACATTTCCAATATATTAGATGGTTAATCTATTAGTAGTACATTAAAAAATGAGGACTGTAATATGTTTAGGTACATTTAAAAAAAATTGAATGTCATCATTTCAGAAACTGAAATTCATTTATTAAATAGATTCATTAGACTTAAGTACATACAGTACTTTCATCTGAAAAGAGAACTTTGGACCACTGAGCAGCACTCCATTTTTTTCCCCCTTTGCCATGTAAGAAAGTCGAAGCCCAATGTGTAGGATTTGTCTGTCGGTAGTGGCTCTTGATGTGCTTGACTTTTCCAGTCCCCCTCCTTGTAAAGCTCCCCCAAATTCCTAAATGGGTTTTCTTCACAATCCTCTCAAGGCTGCGGGTTAATTTTTTTAAACACTAATTTTTTGGATTTTCATTATCTGTAAGTCAAAATCACCACAACAACAAGAAATAAAGTCTAGCAATATTTCACTCTATGTGTAACAAATCCATATAGTATGAGATTCAATTTCTAAAATAGGTGACAGATAATATTGAACTTGTACCATGATATTCTAATTATTAGGATGTACCTGTAAATAAAAAAATTATCATGACACTAATCATCTACTGATTCCCATTGTAAAGTATATTGTGTTTTAATACAATCCTATTTATTCAAGCATATTCTCCCGGGATTTCTTTTAAAGTAAAGATGTTTAGTAAGAAAAAACTGAAAATTTCACCTGTAGATGGTGAGAATTAAAAATATTCAGATAAATAGGCTAGTTTGGAGAAACCAAGTACATGTTACAATGATGGAACCTATTTTCACATAGGATTATTTTTTAGGATCATTGGAATTTTACAGTCTTGAGCTCTTAAAAAACGGTTGTTATAAGGTCTACCAACAAGTTTTTCCATTTTAGTTGTGTACCTTTGCATTTAAAAAATGAAACCTTTTTAAATACTCTTATTGTTTTTACCATAGGTTAATATGCTCTACAGAGCCCTGGTGGGAGAATCCATTTCCCAGTTTCGTCACTACCACTCCCGACGAAGAAGCTTAGCCGGTCTATGTGACTTATTTGATGATGGGACCGCATGCCCAGCATGTCCAAAGGTTGGACACAATGATAGAAATTGCATTTCACATTTCTTAGAAAGGATTTATGTTAAAGTCTCAAGCAAGGCTCATGTTTTATATCCTTTCAGCTGTCATCTAAATTCTTTTATTCTTTGAGAATTTACTAATAAATCGTAAACTCATCAATCGTTGTTGCTGTTTATGTTTTAGGCTGATGGCACAATGATTGTGACCATGGATGCCAACTTTGGCCTTGTAAGAAAAAGGAGCTCCGGAAGAAGTGTGACGGAGCCCGTGCTTGGTAACAGTATGTTTGTGAGGGATGAGGATGTTTAGGAGCGGGCGATCTTTTATCACTGAGCGAAGATAATAACACAGACTCAGCAGAATTCTCTCCTCCCAGCTCTCCACGAGGGAACCTTTATTCTTCAAAAGTCGCACAAACTTATTTTCGTCATCACCATTCCTTGGTGTTACAAAGTGCTCCAAAAGTGTTCTTGTGAAGCAGCCTTTTTATAGAGTTACAAAGCATTGGTGTGTGTTGGGATCATTTACGTAATACATCTTGGCACCCACACATTGTTTTGTCCACTTTTTCCGGGAAACCACATTCAGCCAACATCTGCAAACCTTTAAATGGGCGGACGTGACAGTTTGCAATAACAATTTCATCACTTATCTGGATGTGGACTCCTATGTCAAGTTGACCCAGCAAAGTCAGCATATTACAATATTTCCTGCAATAACAAGCATCAGTTTTCCCTCTCACCAAGGACTTTTCTCTAATGCACTCTTCACAAACTTCATCTTATAATGGTAGAAACAATAATAACACTTTAAATCTAGTCAAAGCAGAGCTTTATGCCTCCACAGATGTAGAGGAATATCTCCTGTCACAACCTGATGGCTCTAAGCCAACTGAAGTGAGTAAATACTGTTATGTTTTTTCTTGTCATTCCTTCATCATTAGTCCTTATTACCTTTTAATTACGTTGCTGATAGATAACACAGTTATTTCTACTGTTGCAGATGGTAAGTGTTGGGATTTAGGATCTGAGTATGGACGTCTTTGAGGTTTACGGTATGTTGTTACGCTTATAATGGCTTGAATAAGTACCTCTGTTTTCTTAACTAATTAGGACTGTAGCAACTTCAAAGCTGGAAATTTACTTCGGTCGCAAAACCAGCAAAAAAAAGTAGATGTGACTGGTGTATTTGGAGCCTCATGCTGCCATGAAATACCTTTAATGTTTCTGAACATGACTCATGGAGAAAGGTGCGTTAATTTTATTTTATTTTTTAAAGAAACGTGTGTTCATTAATCTGTGCAGAAGTGGTAAAAAATCTGAATGCTTTCCAAAAATGCTGGATTCTGTGTTATCCATTTGTCTTATGTATTTATCAGACTTTTTCTCTTGAAACAGGCTTGCATATCCAAAGTTCATCATACGTGAGCTGGTGAAAAGATACAAGGACAAAAACATTAATCTGCATTTCATATACGACATTGCATGTGTCCTTTTTACACATATGCATGTGAGTATCTTCCTTTATAATTTACACAATATTTATTTTTTTGATAATAACACACTGCATTGTGTTGATCAGGAAACCGGAAAAGGAATTCCTGAAGGTATTTCCTTGGCTGTACCAGCATTTCATGTTTATGGACATAAACTGCAGTGTCAGGTATGTATATATATTTTTTATTTTTAGCTTTTAGCCAAATTGTAGCAAACATTTAATCTTAGATACATGCCTGCCCTGCACATGTGCAAATTATTCAATCCATACTTTGTGTGCACAGTTTAAAACAATGTACTGTGACAGTTTCTGTTATTCACAGATCATGTACAGCACACGAAGGCTTCCTGGATTTGGGCTAACAGATGGTGAAGGCATGGAGAGGTTATGGTTGTTTTTGACAAGATTTTCACGAGTGACTAAAGAGATGACTCCTTCCCATCAGCTTGACCTTCTGACTGATGCATTACTCTATTATGGAAGAAGAAAATCAACAGATCTAGGTTGATATATTTCTGTATTTGCTGATTAAATGGAATTGATCAATTTGGACTCAAACTGAAACTGGTCACTACTTACAGAAGCTCATTCCGAGATGGGACAAAGCAGAGAAGGTCTGGAGTCTTGCTGAGGAGGAGATTTCTGCAGTTCTGAAAGAGGCACCAAGTAACTTTTTTGTCACAAGAGTAGCATCTCTGACTATTACATTTTTTATTTTATCTTGTCTTTTTCCAAGTGTGTGTTTCAGAAAGTGACATTCAACAGTGGATGGAAACAGAGACTGAAGTTGCCCAACCTGCACGTTTTAAAACAAGACCCACAGGTATGCTGACGTACTTGATTCTTTCATTTTGCAGAAACTGTATTAAGTTAGTTGACAGTGGCAGCTTCCATAAGTATGTTTTATGTATGTGTAAGTTTAAAGCTGTTTTATTAATATTACAAAGCTGTATCAAGCTGGAAGCTCCATGACAATTCTCACATTTTTTTTATGTAATGCAATGTCTTGTCTGGAATATGTATCGTTCCTTTTTCTTTAGACACTGTTCCGAGATGGGAAAGGAAGTATGTCATGAAGTTGACTAAATTCAATCAGCTCCGGTAGGAGCCTTTTTTTCACATTTCTACAGTACCCTTACACAGTGAACATTTACTTCTTTTACTATTGAAAAGTCCTTCCACCAGAGGTAAAATTGTAGCACTTTAATCACAAAAGGTTTCAGTTATGCAGAATTCTACAGACTATATCACTCTAAACTCTTGGTTTTAGTTTTCCATGTGCATTTGTTTTTCTAGATCCCTGAACCAGGAGTACCCAACTGCAGATGAAACACAGTAAGTTAGCTTAATGTGTATTGTTATAAAACAGACAAAGAGTACTGTCATTTGAAAAGCAAGTTGGGGTTGTTTTATTTTTGTGTTTATTGTGTTCAGGCCGGAGAGTGATCTTCAAGCAATTGAGAGACACTATGGAATCAAACAAAGATGGTGTCAGTCAGATGAGATTTTCCAGTCAACATTGAGAGACCTTCACCAGGAAGTTAGAGGTCACCTGATTTTACAAGCACAAAATGAAACCAGGGAGAGGGTCACTCTTCTCAACCTGAAAAGAAAGTATCCTGGTACAGTTACATGACTTTTTTCCTCTTTTTTTTTGCTTTTATTTGTACATTATAATACTGTGCCTTTGGTATTTAATTGGACATATTGCCTCCCTTGTTGCAAAGGGCTTTTTATGCACTATGACAAATATGTAATCACTATAACAAATTGCTCTGGAACATTGTGCGTTAGAACATTCTGTAGGTAAACTAGTCATGGCACAAAACACAAATTCCCTTTGCAAAATTACACAGCTTATTTGTTCCCGTTTGAATTTAGTGAAAGAACAGGTAGCTCTTATCATTAACTGAAATAGTGTTCACCTAATTAGCCCATCTATCAATTGTTGTAGGCCTTTAATCATGCGAGACATAGATCACATATCAGTATTGCATGTCTGCATCCCGTGTTGATGGTATTTATTTTTGGTGTTTATTTTTTTGCCATTTTCTATTTTTATTCTTTGGTTCCAGATGGACAGGGAATTGCTATTAGGCTGTCCAAGCAGGTAAACGCTTGCAACAGGAGACTGAAGAAGATTATTACAGGGTACAATGGTCTGCAGTGGCCACCACAAACCACCACGTTCCCATCACATTTAGAATTTCCAGATGTGCGTGATGTCTCCTTGCCCTGTACTCATTCATTGATGAACCAGTAAGTATAATTTAAATGTTAGTTGTCAGTAAATTTATTAGTACTAATTATCCTGTTATTGGTACTACTTTGTTTTAACATTTTCTTTTTACTTTTCAGACAGGAGATAAAAGTGGCGTTCCCAGGGCCCTGAAAAGGCGAGCCATTGATGCTTTGCATTTGAAGACCAGAAAAGCTGAAGAAAAGCTTCTGCTTCAGAGAGAGATGGACACTCTGATTCATCACCTCCATCAGCAACATGAACATTTGCATTCAGCAATTAATGACACTACGGAGCCTGGTTCCAAAGCTGTTCTTCTTCACAGTATTATCCTGTTGGAAAGGAAACTGTACAATGCCATGTTAATGTTCAAAAATCATATTACAGTTGTTGCTACTCCTCCAAATGTTTACCTGCAGAGTTTACCTCTGTTTCCCAATGAGTTATTTCAGCTGATATGCATATTTTACTATGTGATGACAGCAGTCATGACAAAGAGGATGAACCTGACGAGGATGACGTCGATGATGATGAAGATGAAGTTGATGACTGCGATTAGTTTTGTAAAACAATAGCAAGCATCACGATCTCGTCATACTATGTTTCGAAAGCGCATTCTCCAGTCATTCATGTCGATTCGACGTGCAGTACATGGAGTTTGTGGTACACTATATATGAGACAAATATCAACTATTTCTTTATTGTGTTTAATTCCAGTGTTTAAAAAATGCATTTGATGTTAATTGTTAACAATGGCATTTGCTGTTGAAAAAATAATTTTGTTAAAGTCAAACATGACTCTTAATAAACCGTAACTGTAGAAAATTAATATATCATTTTGATAGAGGTTTATTTTTAATCAATAAAGATGTATGATGTAGTTCTGATATTTTTATTGGGCTTGTGTATAATTGGTAGATTGAATTGGAAATACAAATCTCGTAAAAGACTGATAAATATACAGGGGTTGGACAATGAAACTGAAACACCTGGTTTTAGACCACAATAATTTATTAGTATGGGGTAGGGCCTCCTTTTGCAGCCAATACAGCGTCAATTCGTCTTGGGAATGACATATACAAGTCCTGCACAGCGGTCAGAGGGATTTTAAGCCATTCTTCTTGCAGGATAGTGGCCAGGTCACTACGTGATACTGGTGGAGGAAAACGTTTCCTGACTCGCTCCTCCAAAACACCCCAAAGTGGCTCAATAATATTTAGATCTGGTGACTGTGCAGGCCATGGGAGGTGTTCAACTTCACTTTCATGTTCATCAAACCAATCTTTCACCAGTCTTGCTGTGTGTATTGGTGCATTGTCATCCTGATACACGGCACCGCCTTCAGGATATAATGTTTGAACCATTGGATGCACTTGGTCCCTTTAAGAATGGTTCTGTAGTCCTTGGCAGTGACGCGCCCATCTAGCACAAGTATTGGGCCAAGGGAATGCCATGATATGGCAGCCCAAACCATCACTGATCCACCCCCATGCTCCACTCTGGGCATGCAACAGTCTGGGTGGTACGCTTCTTTGGGGCTTGTCCACACCATAACTCTCCCGGATGTGGGGAAAACAGTAAAGATGAACTCATCAGAGAACAATACATGTTTCACATTGTCCACAGCCCAAGATTTGCGCTCCTTGCACCATTGAAACCGACGTTTGGCATTGGCATGAGTGACCAAAGGTTTGGCTATAGCAGCCCGGCCGTGTATATTGACCCTGTGGAGCTCCCGACGGACAGTTCTGGTGGAAACAGGAGAGTTGAGGTACACATTTAATTCTGCCGTGATTTGGGCAGCCGTGGTTTTATGTTTTTTGGATACAATCCGGGTTAGCACCCGAACATCCCTTTCAGACAGCTTCTTCTTGCGTCCACAGTTAATCCTGTTGGATGTGGTTCGTCCTTCTTGGTGGTATGCTGACATTACCCTGGATACCGTGGCTCTTGATACATCAAAAAGACTTGCTGTCTTGGTCACAGATGCGCCAGCAAGACGTGCACCAACAATTTGTCCTCTTTTGAACTCTGGTATGTCACCCATAATGTTGTGTGCATTTCAATATTTTGGGCAAAACTGTGCTCTTACCCTGCTAATTGAACCTTCACACTCTGCTCTTACTGGTGCAATGTGCAATCAATGAAGACTGGCTACCAGGCTGGTCCAATTTAGCCATAAAACCTCCCACACTACAATGACAGGTGTTTCAGTTTCATTGTCCAACCCCTGTAGATCAGGAATGGGCAACTCCAGTCCTTGAGGGCGGGTGACCTGCAACTTTTAGATGTGTTTCTGCTCCAACACACCTCAATCAAATGATTAGCAGGACTGTGGGGAACTTAACTGCATACTGAAGAGGGTATTTTGAGTCAGGTGTGTTGGACCAGAGTCTAATCTAAACTTTTCAGGACACCAGCCCTCAATGGCTGGAATTGCCTATCCCTGACATAGATATTGTATATCTAGATCCTGAAGATAACATGGGTTTAGAATATTAGAACAATGTAGATTAAATATTGAAAACTATTTACCCCCTTACAGATTTATTCTGCTTTCTGTCCCACCTAAGTGCTTCAGATAATTAAATGTGTTTTTTTTCAGGCAAAGATAACCTGAGTAAACATAAAAAGCTACTTTAGAATGATCATTTCATTCAATAAATAAAAGGTTATGAAAACCAAACTGACTGTGAAAAACTAATTATCCCTTAAACCTAATTACTGGTTCGTCCAATCTTGTGAGTACCAGCTTCCATCAAGAGTTTATGATAGCTGGTAATTAGTCTACTGTGCAGAAATTAAGACCCACTCTGGTTTTCAGATTTGTTTTAATACAGACACAAGGGTTTTCCAACATGAACAGTCTGTTTAAGGTAATGTCAAAGCATCTCAATCAGATTTAAGTCCATACTTTGACTAGAGCACTTTTGAACTTGAGAAACACAAAGAAAGACACATGTGCCATCTTGCCCAGTCTCTCTTTTATATTGTTTAATTGTGAACTCTGACCTTAACTGAGGCAGTGATGTGTTTAGAGCTTTAGATGTTTTTCTGGGTTGCTTTCAAAATGCTATTCAAAAATACTTTATTAATCCCAAAGGAAAATGAAATGTTGTTGTAGCCCATATCATGGAGGTTGCTTCAAAGAGCCGTTGTAGATGCTGATGGCTGTGGGCAGGAAGGATCTCCTGTAGAGGTCCGTCTTACAGCAGATCTGAAGAAGCCTCTGACTGAAGACCCTCTGTTGTTGTACGACAGTCTGATGAAGAGGATGCTCAGGGTTCTCCATAATGTTCTTCATTTTATGAAGAATCCATCTTTGCACAATGATCTCCAGAGGTTCCAGAGGAGTCCCCAGAACAGAGCCAACATTCTTTATTAGCTTGTTGAGCTTTTTTAAGTCCCTGGCTCTAAGCTGCTACCCCAGCAGATGATGGCAGAAGAGATCACACTCTCCACAACAGACTTATAGAAGATATGCAGCATCTTGCTGCAAACACCAAAGGACCTAAGCTCCCTCAAGAAGTTCTGCTCTGTCCCTTCTTGTAGACAGCTTCACAGTTGCATCTCCACTCCAGTCTGTTGTCCAGGTGAACACTGAGGTATTTATACTCCTCCACCACCTCCACCTCTTCTCCCATGATGGAAATAGTACTCGTACTCGTACTCGTACTCGTATTCGTACTCGTACTCGTCGTCTTCCACTTATCCGGAACCGGGTCGCGGGGATCTCCCGCTCCATTCTACCCTCACTCATGAACAAGACCCCGAGATACTTGAACTCCTCCACTTGAGGCAGGAACTCCCCTCCAACCTGAAGAGGACAAGCCACCCTTTTCCGGTTGAGTACCATGGCCTCTGACTTGGAGGAGCTGATCTTCATCCCAGCCGCTTCACACTCGGCTGCGAACCGCCCCAGCGCATGCTGTAGGTCTTGGTTGGAGGGGGCCAGCAGGACCACGTCATCTGCAAAAAGAAGAGACGAAATCCACTGGTCCCCAAACCAGACCCCTCCGGCCCTTGGCTGCGTCTAGAAATCCTGTCCATAAAAGTTATGAACAGGACCGGTGACAAAGGGCAGCCCTGCCGGAGTCCAACATGCACCGGGAACAGGTCCGACTTAGTGCCGGCAATGCGGACCAAACTCCTGCTCCGCTCGTACAGGGACCGGATAGCCCCTAATAAAGGGCCCCCGATTCCATACTCCTGGAGCACCCCCCACAAGGCATCACGAGGGACACAGTCGAATGCCTTCTCCAGGTCCACAAAACACATGTGAACTGGTTGGGCAAACTCCCATGAGCCCTCGAGTACCCTGTAGAGGGTATAGAGCTGGTCCAGTGTTCCACGGCCGGGACGAAAACCACACTGCTCCTCCTGAAGCAGAGGTTCGACTATCGGCCCGACTCTCCTCTCCAATACCCTGGCGTAGGCCTTACCAGGGAGGCTGAGGAGTGTGATCCCCCTGTAGTTGGAACACACCCTCCGGTCCCCCTTCTTATGAAGGGGGACTTCTTATGAAGGGGGACCACCACCCCGGTCTGCCAGTCCAGAGGCACTGTCCCCGACCGCCATGCAATGTTGAAGAGGCGTGTCAACCATGACAGCCCCACAACATCCAGAGATTTGAGGTACTCAGGGCGGATCTCATCCACCCCCGAAGCCTTGCCACTGCGGAGCTTTTTAACCACCTCGGTGACTTCAGCCTGGGTGATGAAAGAGTCCAACCCCGAGTCCCCAGCCTCTGTTTCCACCAGGGAATGCGTGATGGCAGGATTGAGGAGATCCTCGAAGTACTCCTTTCACCGCCCGATAATGTCCCCAGTCGAGGTCAGCAGCCTCCCACCTCCACTATAAATAGTGTTGGCGAAGCACTGCTTCCCCCTCCTGAGGTGCCGGACGGTTTGCCAGAATCGCTTCGAGGCCGACCGGTAGTCCTTCTCCATGGCCTCACCGAACTCCTCCCATGCCCGAGTTTTTGCCTCTGCCACAGCCCGGGCCGCAGCACGCTTGGCCTCACGGTACCCGTCAGCCGCCTCAGGAGTCCCACAAGCCAACCACAGCCAATAGGACTCCTTCTTCAGCTTGACAGCATCCCTTACTGCCGGTGTCCACCACCGGGTTCTGGGATTGTCACCGCGACAGGCACCGCAGACCTTACGGCCGCAGCTACGGGCAGCAGCATCGACAATAGATGCGGAGAACATGGTCCACTCGGACTCTATGTCTCCAACATCCCCCGGAATCTGGTCAAAGCTCTCCCGGAGGTGGGAGTTGAATACATCCCTGGCCCAGGGCTCCGCTAGGCGTTCCCAGCAGACCCTCACTATGCGCTTAGGCCTGCCAAGTCTGTTCGGCTTTCTCCTCCTCCAGCGGATCCAACTCACCACCAGGTGGTGATCAGTGGACAGCTCAGCCCCTCTCCTTACCTGAGTGTCCAAAACATGCGGCCGAAGGTCTGATGATACGACAACAAAGTCGATCATTGACCTCCTGCCTAGGGTGTCCTGGTGCCAAGTGCACTGATGGACACCCTTATGTTTGAACATGGTGTTCATTATGGACATTCCGTGACTAGCACAGAAGTCCAATAACAAAACACCACTCGGATTCAGATCGGGGAGGCCATTCCTCCCGATCACGCCTCTCCAGGTGTCACTGTCGTTTCCCACGTGGGCGTTGAAGTCCCCCAGCAGAATAATGGAGTCCCCGGGAGGGGCACTATCCAGCACCCCCGACAGGGACACCAAGAAGTTTTTAACTTATTCCTATTTCTCTTAAAATCTACAATCATCTCCTTTGTTTTAGTCACGTTCAAGATGAGATGATTGTTTCCACACCATGCCACAAAGTGGTCCACCAGCTCCCTGTACTCAGCTTCTTGTCCATCTCTGATCCACCCAACGACTGCAGAATCATCTTGATTATTTCTGCAGATGACAGTAGTCTGTTTGGTCCTGGAGGTCTGAGGTGTACAGATGAAGAGGAATGGTGAGAGTACCGTCCCCTGTGGTGCTCCTGTGCTGCTGACTACCTGGTTAGACACTCAACCCTTCAGTCTCACAATCTGTGGTCTGTTTGTCAGGTGGTCTTTGATCCAGGAGATTGTTGAGGCCTCCACCTGAGTCTTCTGGAGTTTCTGACAAAGCAAATCAGGTTGAACTGTGTTAAATGTTCTGGAGAAATCAAAGAACATGATCCTCACGCTGCTGCTGGCTTTGTCCAGAAGACAGTGGGTTTGTTGAAGCAGGTGTTTGATGGCATCTTCAACTCCAACTCCACAGTGATAAGCAAACTGAAAGAGATCCTGAGTTATTGTTTGCTTACTCAGGTGGGCCAACAGGAGTCTCTCTAGGACCTCCTGAGCAGGAGAGGAGGATGCTGAGCTTGTTTCTGAACTGAACCTATTGAAGAATGTGTCTAGTTCATTGGCTCTGTCCAGATATCCATCGATCGTCCTTCTGCTTGAAACCTGTGATCTTCTTCGTCCCTGACCATACATCTCTGTGTTGTAACCTTGAATCATTGATTTCCTCTTGGAATAATGTTAGTAGATTGGCCACTCCTGGGAAGGTTCACCACCATTCCATGCTTTCTCCATGTGTGGAGAATGGTCCTTACTGTGGATTTCTGAAGTCTTTCACCACAGATTATATCATATGCAAACATCTATCCATGTAGCCTCTCATCTGACCCCATCTCTAAACCAGTCCTTCACTACTGCAAACAAGGACGGGCTCAGAGCTGGTTCCTGGCTTTACGCCACCCTTACTTGTCTCACTCTCCTCATAATAATAATGATACATGCCCTATATTATCGTCATATATTTTTCTTCCACCCCTAAATGTTTCATGTAATACCACTGTTCCTCTCAAGGCACCTTATCACATGCTTATCACCAAGGGACAATGTTGTTCATTGCGACTTTCTCTCCACATCCACAGGAGTTCCAGGCAAAATTGCATGAACTGTAATATTGTGAGGTAATGAGCCATAGAAACAAACTACTGAATGCCTGATCCAGCATTTTACAGTCACAGGAATTCAAGGTTACGGTCAACGCCGGAATTTTGAAATGGAATGCGGCCCATCTAGGCAGGCAGGTCCAAAGACGAATTGAACGCAGCAGTTCGCATGCATAGATGCGTCGATTACAAAGACCATTGAAATGATGTAGCCAGAGCTGGGAAAACTTTGGTTCAATAAAGTTAAATGCCTTTATTCATTAATCTTTATGAAAATCAAATTTCTCACTAAATGTACCAATAAATTGCATTATAATTATGATACCATCTTGAATTGTAGAAACTGGAAACTCCGAAGTTGGTGGTAAGGCTAGTCACGTGACTGCGTTTTCAACTATTATAGTTTATCTACTTAAATCAACCCCAAGTAGAATTTATGTTAAAGAAAGGTCTGACTCCTTTCTTTGCAGACGGGCATTTGGAAGTGTGCCCAATTCTTGGGTTTTTATTCATGGGGGCACAGCAAAGAAAAAAAAAAACAGGTCAATATTTAGTCGAATAATATATTAAATATATGAAGTGAGCCACTCAGGTCTGGAGCTGCAGGTTGTAGATCCCTGATCTAGCAGATGAACATAAAAGTGCAACACCTTAATTTTTAATTCATTACTAAAGTAAGACTGTAAAAGTTAAAAAATAAAATTGGTCCAAGGGACCAATCAGTTACAGTTTCTGTGCCAGCACATATAATAAGAAATTGATTTAGTCTTATGTCTTCAGTGCAGGGGCCATAACAGGAGCTAGGACCAGCTCTGCAGGGGCACTGGACCCTCTTGGCTCCTGTCTGGAACCGCCCATGCATGCAAGAAACTTACCATTTCCACACATTCCCTCCAAAATATCTTCCACAGTTTGTGTCTGATTTTCACTCTCAGTATCTGATCCAAACAAAATCACAAAATTACAGAATGTTAAAATTGTTCTTTATGTGTCCTTCCAAAAAGTTGAAATAGTTACAAAGCAAAAAGGCAAATAGAAGCATACAGATACACACATCACAAAAAAACTATAGAAAAACTTACAGGAATAAAAACTGTGAAAATCACAAAAATAACAGGAATCAGATAACTAATAAAAGCTTCGATTTAGACAGAAAATAGTCACCAAAACATGGGAATTACCCTTGTCTTGATATTTATAAATCCATCCAAATAGTTAACGTATTTTTCAGGATAAATTGGTTTGGTCTGTTTGGTTCAGTTGACAGCTTCAGGTCAGGGTTTTTGATGGTCACTATTCTATGACAGACCACTAGTGCCAATAACCATGTACAATAGATATCCGTAGTTATACAATAAATTGGACCGACACTGGGAAGATCAAATCTGACATGTTCAACTGATCCTAACAATACCCATACAATCCAAATACAAACTGTATGATTAAGGCAGCCCGAAAATAGCCCCTAATTAAAACAAGCAAAATGTACCCAGGTATACCGGAGACCTTTACTAAAAGATGAAAAACATGTAACATAATCTCAAGACATAGCATTTGCAGTCATCACCACGATATCACACATTTGAACTCCCTCCTCAACACTCTGTACATCTGAAGAGAAAAGCAGAGAGAAAGTATTAAAAAAAATGAACCTTAAAAATTGTTCAAGAATCTGTAATACCAAACAACCTAAATGCTATCCAAATCTTCCAAAGTGTTGAGTTAATAGACCTGTGCCATATATAAAAAAGGAGATTTCTAAAATATTTCAGGTAAAAACTTTGTGACTTATGACTTCAAATCTTCATTTGGATTTCAACTGAATGAAGCTATGAGATTTCATTGTGCAAGAGGGATTCATCATAAGATGAGCATCATCTTCATGAGACTGTCCAATTACAACAGTGTGTCTTCAGTCAGAGGCTTCTTCAGATCTGCTGTAAGACAGACGCTACAGGAGATCCTTCCTGCCCACAGCCATCAGCATCTACAAAGGCTCTTTGAAGAAACCTGCAGAATATGAGATAAAACAACATTTAAGGTCCCTTTAGGATTAATAAAGTATTTCTGAATTGAATTAAACCAACATCAGACATAGCTCTCTATTATATTCTGTAGAATCTGTAAGCAGACAATTGCAGCTTCTAGCTAACAGAAACAGGTGGTATAGACCACCATCCATTAATAAAACAAAATAAACATTTATAGATGCCAATATGTTAGAGATGAGTTGACTATTACATTTCATATCTTATATTAAAGTGTAGTTATTTACTAGTTAGATTTAATTTTATGGTATGACAAATTGTTGAGGTGATTATGAGGCAACTAATAAACTTACAATGTACTTTTAATGTCATGTAAAATCTCGCTCATAATCCAACCACCCACCAGATGCTTAAGTACCTTTAAAATCAGATTATTTATATGGACAATATGTAAACAGTATGCCCGTCACCACTCACCTATTTGAAAAGAAATTTGCTCTGCAGCTTTTAAAATGTCTTCTAACTGTTTTCTTCTATAGTGTGATGGCTTTTTCAGGGTCAGGCCGTTAGGTTGTCCAGAAGCATTTATGATGATGCTATGATTTTGAAGAGACTGGTACTGTAGCCCCCCACTGCCTCCCGCTTCATCTAAAATGAGGGGCAAATGTTTCAAAAGCTTAGAAATACTTGCAGTTAAGCAGACACAGACAAGTGAATGATCACTGCAGACCTCTGATTTTAATTTTTACTTTAATTAAAGGCAAAGAATAAGAATACCTCAATTTGGTCATTTCTTTTGACTTTAAATTTATTATAGTGTTATAATGCACCCTTACTGTATTTTTGGTTGAATACCTCCTGCACCTTTTCAACTAGGGCATCAACTGGCTCTTTGGCAGCAGAAGCAGAAGAAGAGCTTCCTGAAAACACAGTGGAAAAAACTACTGTGAGTTAACTGCACCACTTGATTAGTTTGAGTTATCCATGTTAATCGGTATGTCTCAACCTTTAAAATGCAAAGCAAAACTGCTGAGGGTCTCAGATGAATCCAAAAAAGGCAGCAGCTCCTTTGCTGCTTACTTCAAGTACTTCTAAGTTGGGCTTCTGACAATCGAACAACATCACAGCAGTTTCCACCCCCAGGATCTCGGGACTGGATACCTTGAACAGTGATTAGAGTAAGAGAGTCATGGAAAAACATCAAGCGTACATGAAAATAAGAGAGTTGAAAACATATGTAAGTAACATTGAATGATACATATATGTTGGTCTTTTAAATATTTTTATTTTCCATTGTAGAACCATAGATTGCTTAGAGTGATGAGAAAAAAGTGTTTCCCCTCTTTCAGATTTATTCTATTTCTGCTTTAGTCGCACTTAAATCTTTCAGAGCATCAAAACATTTTTTTTTATTGGATAAAGATAACCTGAGTAAATACATAAGTTTTCAAAAGATAATTTCATTCATTTATGGAAAAAAGCTATTCCAACCAACTTGGCCCAATGGGAAAAAGTAACTGCTCCCTAAACCTTATAATTAGTTGTGCCAACCTGACATGAAGAGTTTGCATAACTGCCAATGAGTCTTTAAAATGGCCATTGAGGTAATAGGCTCACTCTTTGTAGAAATGTGTTCATTCAGCCAGGCTGGAGGGTTTTAGAGTATAGTGTGTGTGTTTAAGGTCATACTAATACTATCCCCAAAGTTCATTCCTGGCTTGTATTTAAATTAAAAAAATATATATTTAACGGGCAACTTTGTTAAAGTTTGGGGTTTTTTTTATTTTTAAATTCGGGGTATTTTTTTAATTTTTAAAAATTAAAGGAAAAAATTTTTTTTAGGGGTTTCGGGATAAATTAAAAAAGGCACAGCTTTTTTGGGGTTTTTGCTTATTTAAACCCCCTTCAATTTTTGGGTTTACCTTTGGAAAAAATAAAGGGAGTTTCCAGTTGCCCGGGTTTTGGGAACCTGGATTTGAAGGGGGAATTAAAAATAAGAGGCCGGGCTTGGTCTTTTTAAAATTAAGAATTTAACATATTTTTTAAAGATACTTTTTAATGATTTAAAATATGTTTTTCTTTTTAAATTTTTTTAAAAAAATTTTGGGCCCAAATTTTTAAAAAGTGATGAAAAAAAGTTTTTTTTTTCAATTTTTTTCCCCAAAAATTTTCTGTTTAGTTTAAACTTTTTAAGAATAAAAAAAAAATTTTTTTTTTATTGATAAAAAATTATTTTAAAAAACTTAAATTTTTAAAGCAAAAATTTTGGTTTAAAAATTCAATTTTAGGGAAATTAAAGAATTTTTAATTTAACCAACTTGGAAGGGGGGGAAAATTTTACTGTTGTTTTAAAATTTAAATTATTTCCCCCTTTTTAACAGGGTAAATTTTTGGTTTTTAACTCCCAAAAAATTCTTTAAATTTCCCTTTGGGAAAAATTAAATTTTTCACCTTTTGGAAAATTTTTTAAAAAATTTTCCCAAAAAAGGGGATTTTAGGGGAATGTTTGGTTTTTTAGGATTTAAAAATTTAAATTTCCTCACAGTTCCAATACCATTTTTTGACTTTTCGGTATAGGGGTCTTTTTCCTGAAGTGCTGCGTTATTTTAGCTCAAATGTAACAAGCCCCAAAAATTTTTTCCGAAATGGTCCCTTTGTCTCATCACCTACAGAATTTTTGGGTTGGCTTTTTTTAAGGGGCCCTTTTTTGGTAAATCCCAGAGGGGTCTTTGGTTTTTTAGGTTCAGAAGGGGTTTTTCTTTTTTGGGAACAGGGGGGGGGGCAAATTTTTTTGATTCATGGGTACAATGGGTTCTAACTTTTGGGGAGGGGGTGACCCGGGAGCGGAGGGATGTAGTATTTTTTTTGGGGAAACAATATAAACCACATGTAAAAGTCATAACAAAAAAAAAGGATTTCCCCCTTAATAGATAGAAAAAGCTTTGGATTTTCAAGGCTTTTGTTAAAAATTTTTTTCCAAAATGCTTTTTTTCTAACTGCAGGTCAGGAAAAAATAAAAGGCCGGGTTTTTGGCAAAGTGAAACGGGATTTTAAAACCCACAGTTAATTCTGTTTAAAACAAGGGGTTACACTGCATTTTTCACAAAAGGGCCCGGGTTGGTTTAAATATTTTTTTTTTTTCCCTTTAAGAATAAAACCAATTTTAAAAAACCCCTTTTCTGTTTACCGGGTTATTTTAAAAATTGTCTTTTTTATATAAACATTTAAGTGGGGCCCAAAAAGAAAACACAAGAAATCTGAAAGGGGGAAACAAATACTTTCTCACAGAAATTTTTAACCCAAAACGGTTAAGAAAAAACCCTTTTTAACTTTTACTTTACAAAGGGGTTTCCGACAAAAATCCCAAACCTCAAAACTGGAGCTGTTTAAAGGGGGTGTTTTTTTAACTTAAGCTCCCTCATCTCAGGGGCTAAGGTGCTGTCTTCTCCCTTCACCCTTTAAAGAGTTTGGCTGACCCCTTTCCAAGGAAACTTGTTTTTTCTCTGTTTCTCCTAATGGGGAAACCTTTAAAACTTGATATCTTTCAGGTTGCCTGATGATTTTAAAAAAAAAACAAAAAAAATTTCCCTTAAGACTGTATAATGCCTACTGGCCACCCTGTCTCCCCTTAGTGTAAATATGGGGAAAATACAAAACATAACTCCAAAAAAACGAAAAGGCAAATTTAAAAAAAAAACCCTTTTTTCCCCCCCCCTCAAAGGGGTTTTGAAAAATGGCACCTAGAGCAGTATTGGGGCCCAAAAAAATCAAGTCTTTTGAAAACAAACTAAAAAGAAAAAAACCCCCTTTTCTCATTGGAAAAGAATAAAAATAGCCCGGGTTTATTATTTTAATTTAGATACAGTTCGAGAGGGTTTTTTACACCTACCAAAAAAGTACGTTCAATATTAACTCAAGCAAAATCATTTATAATGTAATTTTCAGGGGGAAAGAGCAAAACAGGTACTTTGAAAGTTTAAAAATCAAGGAAACCCCTTTTAAAAACCCTTTCCATTTTATCTTAAATAATTTTAAAATAAATACAAAATTTCTGGATGGGTTTTAAAAAAAACTGATGAATTCCCCGTGTGGACTAGAAAAATAGGCTAGACAGAAAAAAATTTAAATTAACCCGAAAAAATATATTTTAAAAATAAAATAACCCAAAATAGGGTTATTTTTACATAAAACAATATTTTATATGATAAAAAGAACAGTGAAAAAAATGTTTTTTTTACTCCCGTATCATCCCCCAAAAATATTGATATGAACCTGTTTTGGTGCAATAAATAATTGTCAAAATGAACCTTTTAAAAAAAAAACCCTTACCCCCCCCTTGTTTCCCCAGGAGGGTCCCCGCCCAAAAAAATTGTAAGCTGAAAGTTTCTCGCGTGTACAGTTTGGTCTTCTGTGGGTTTTAGGACCCGGCCGGCGTTTTTTTTTGAGACCTTTTATAAAATTTTCCAATTTCCCGTTCTAAAAGACAAAAAAAAAAGCAAAACAAAATGAAAAGCAATTTTTAAAACTGAATCCCTTTTATTTTTATTTTTTTATACCTATTACACTTTTACAATAGGGAAAAACCAAGATATATCTTTTATTTAAAAGCTGAAATTTAAAATTTCGTCTAAACAAATGGTGCCCAAAACCCGTGGCCTTCGCCCGCTGCAGCTAAACATTGGGGGCCCAACTGGTTTTTCCTTCTTGGAAAAAATGAAACCCAAAAATAATCAAAAAAAACAAATGATCATTGGCAAAGATAATATGAGAAAAAATCAAATTTTTGCTCCACTGTTATATGATCACCATTTAGGCACTGATTTAGGGTTGTTACCCATACCTCTTCTTGACATTGAGTCTAAAAGAGAGACAAAAACATGACTATTTCTAAAAAGAAGCTAACATGTTTTTCAGGTAGTGCTGCATGAATATTTGCAGACATGGCGCTATTTTGACAGAAAGGTATTGAATGTGACCAATCACCCAGTTTTTCTAAAATCAATTGTAAGACAGCTCAGGTGACGGTGCTTTGTTAAGGTTATATAAAGCAATTCAAAGACACAGACGTCAAATCACTGAGCAGAGCTATGTAAATTTAATGCAGGTCAGTAGCCCAACTCGTCTAGCTAAAATACTAGCAACAATTATCTTGTAAAACTGAGAATATTTTTACACAATGAAACCTGAAGAGTAACTTAGCTTTATTTACGTTATTCGTTTCAAAACAGTCACGTGGATTTGACGTTAGCATCACTCTAAATGTACTGTCGCAAATACGTTAGCATCGCTCTAAATGTATTGTCGCAAATACGTTAGCATTGCTCTAAATGTACTGTCGCAAATACGTTAGCATAGAGCGGCGGTCAAGATGGCGCTGTGAACGGTCACGTTTTTGAGAGCAGCGAATATAAATCGAATATTTACATACACAGGTGGCTTTTGGATGGCACGAATCTCTCTTATTTTAAGTACAGTTGTACTCTCACCTGTTGGAACCCTAAGCCATGGATTTCAACATTAAAACTCCGGTACAAACTCTTCTGGAGTTTTCAAAATAAATTGCATTTAACAGACATTCAGCACAACTGAATGTCTGTTAAATGCACCTTATTATTGGAAATAACTGTAGAACCTGATCTGTGTTTGGACTGTTTTGATCCTGTGGAGCTTCCTGAGTTATCAGAAATATTAGCTTTATCTAAACCTTAACTTGTATGTTAGACCCAATCCCCAAACCAAAATTTTTAAGGAAGTGTTTCCTCTGATTACCAGCCCCATTTTTAGATATGATTTAATCTATCCTTAGTAAATGGATATGTACCACAGGCTTTTAAGGTAGCTGTAATTAAAACCTTTGCTTAAGAAAAACCCTTCGCTTGATCGAGATGACTTAATAAATTACAGACCGATATCCCCAATCTTCCATTCTTATCTAAAAATTTTTGAGAAAAAAGTTGCTAATCAAATGTGTGAGCATTTACACAGCAATGAAATTTTGAAGAGTTTCAGTCAGGTTTCAGAGCTCATCATAGCACTGAAACAGCTCTGCTGAAAGTCACTAATGATATTCTTATTGCCTCAGATAAAAGGACTTGTGTCTGTACTGGTTCTGTTAGATCTCAGTGCTGCATTTGATACAGTCGATCATAATATTTTCTTAGAAAAGGTGGGAATTGTAGGGATCAAGGGGAACAGCACTAGGCTGGTTTAAATCTTATTTGTCTGACAGATTCCAGTTTGTTCATGTAAAGTAAAAACTCTTTTAAAACTCCAGGGTTAATTGTGGAGTACCACAGGGTTCAGTACTTGGGCCAATTCTCTTTACTATATATATGCTTCAATAGGTAAAAATTATCAGGCAGCATAGAAAAATTTTCACTGTTACGCTGATGACACTCAGCTTTACTTATCCATAAATCCTGATGACCCAACCAGTTAGATAGACTACAAGCATGTCTTGAAGACAAAAAACTTGGATGACTTTAAATTTTCTGCTTCTAAATTCAGACAAGACAGAAGCTGTCGTTTTGGACCGGAGTCTTTAAAAAAGAAACTGCTTAGTCAATCACTTAACCTGGATGGCATTAAAATTGACCCCCGATAATAAAGTAAAAAACCTTGGTGTTATTTTTGACCAGGACATGTCATTTAATTCCCATATTAAACAGGTTTTCCAGGATTTCCTTCTTTCAATCTCCGGAACATTGCCAAAAAATTTAAAAATCTGTCCAGGATTGATGCTGAAAAACTAGTCCATGCATTTTGTTACTTCAAGGCTGGACTATTGTAAATCTTTACTATCAGGATGTCCACAAAAATGCAGTTAAAAACGCCTTCAGCTGTTTAAAATGCTGCAGCAAAGTTTTGATGAAAAAATTAAAAGAGAGATCATATTTCCCCTACTTTAGCTTCCCTTCATTGGCCCCCTGTTAAATCCAAAATAGAATTTAAAATTCTCCTCCTCACATATAAAACCCTTAATGATTTAGCTCCATCATACATCAGAGATCTGATTGTTCCATATGATCCTAACAGAGCACTTCGTTCTCAGACTGCAGGTTTACTGGGGGTTTTCCTAGAGTCTCTAGAAGTAGAATGGGAGGCAGATCCTTTAGTTATCAGGCTCCTCTCCTGTGGAACCAGCTCCCAGTTTTAATCCGTGAGGCAGACACCCTGTTCTACTTTTAAGGCTAGGCTTAAAACTTTCCTTTTTGATAAAGCTTATAGTTAGAGTGGCTAAGGTTATCCTGAGCTATCTCTGTAGTTATGCTGCTATAGGCTTAGGCTGCTGGAGGACATAATGACCACTTTCCCCCTTTCTTCGCTACTTTCTCACACTACTCTTCAATTTTTGTATTATTTGCTGTTATTTCAGCTTTTAACTTTGTTCTCTCTTTTCTCTCTTCCTAGAAGCTACACCGGGCTGACTCTGTGTCTACCTGTGACAACTGTCTGGAGAGGGGCATCGTCCGAACTTCTGCTGGCAACAACTTAATGCTCACCCTCTACCGATGATCCACATGGCCCTGTCTTTTAGTGTTTAAACCCTTTCTCTCTCCTAGACATAGCTACTGACGGAGCTTTTACTGTAACTAACTCTATGTGCTCTCTTCAGACTCTAACATTAAAAACTGGCTCAGAGTTTATCTGTTCTTTCTTTCTAGGTGAAACGACTAAAGGAGCTACATCCATTAACATTTAAACCCTTTTCCTTCCCATAGAAAGTACTCCGGATCAGTGCTTCTTTGTTCTCTTTGTGTCTCTGCTCTGTTCTCTCTAACCCCCAGTCGGTCGTGGCAGATGGCCGCTCACACTGAGCCTGGTTCTGCTGGAGGTTTCTTCCTGTTAAAAGGGAGTTTTTCCTCTCCACTGTCGTTACATGCATGCTCAGTATGAGGGATTGCTGCAAAGTCAACGCCAGTGACTGTCCACTGTCTCTACATGCTCATCCAGGAGGAGTGAATGCTGCAAGTCACTGACTGGATGCAATCTGCTGGGTTTCCTTAGATAGACAAACTTTTTATCCAACTTGAATAAATAACAGAATCTGACTGCACTGTTCAATGATTCGGATTAATTGGAATGTATGTACCTGACTTTTGTGAAGTGCCTTGAGACGACATGTGTTGTGAATTGGCGCTATATAAATAAACTGAATTGAATTGAATTGAAACTTCAGAAGGGGAAAAGGGGGGTAACAGCAGACTTCCCATGATGCCACTGGCTGTATAAAAGCACCCCCTTTCCAATCCCCCGATCTCTCCAAGCCGGTTGACCATCGGACAAGGAGCAGACACAGCGCGCTGAAGTCTTTTTGCTGGCAAAAAGACTTAACTTTTCAAACTGGATCCAAGAGTCTCATATGATCACTGATCATATGCAAAGATACGTATGAGTGAATAACTGTTTGTGTACCCAGTATTCATTCAGAAAACGGGAATTAAGGTACACGCCTGGCTTGACTTTCTCTCCGAGGCCTGCTGAAGCAACGGTGTCCCAGAAAGTCCCCAGCAGAGACGCTGTCTCTACAACCCGAGTGAAGCGGTTTTCCTTGCCTGAGAGAAGGACGACGAGTAGCCGCATCACCGGTAACGTGCCGTTTTGGCCGGCCGACAGAACGGGCCGCCCACCCACAGCTTCGTTAGGTTAGCCGAAGGCTAACCGCTTGTTGACTGTGGACGTTTCTTCAAACTTCGCCGCCCCGGACATCTTTTCCTCAACATGGTCAGAGGTTAGGTTTGGGCAGAGTGAATAATAGAATAACAGTTAGGATGAAATGATCTAAACGTTTTTCATTTTATGAAGTTTGGTTTTGTTTGTGTGAAACTGCTATCTTAGTGCTAACAGGCTATCTGCAGCACACGTGATCAGTTTGTGTTCTGTGTTTGTGTGTTTTTTTAAAGTTAAGACAAACTTTATTTAAAGGGTGATTTTAAACACAGAAGATTGCTCATAACGCGCCGTCCGCGCTTATGCATTTTAACCCTTTTATTGACGGTATTTTAAGTGTGTGTGTTTTGATTCTGGATGCTAAGCTATCAGCCTCCTTTGTTAGCTTAACTGCTAATAGCCTAGGACACGTAAAGAATATTTACCCAGAACGGTTTAGTTTTCAATCCAGTAAATAATGTCCCTAACATCATTTTACTAAATTTGATAACTAAATTTGATAACTAAGTAAACACCATTAAGCCCCATTTCTCCAGAAAGATTTGGCTCTTTTCAAAGATATTTCCTTAAATAATTTACCGTTACCTTTAATAATATTTATTTAAATATTATTTCAATAAATAAAGGCAGCTAATGAGACACCGTTGAGAATTATTCATCCAGAAGGTTGGTTTTATTCAGCAGATCATTCTTTAAAACATTATTTTATTAAAATAATATTTTTTCTGATCTTGCATTTTGTGAAGTGTCTTGAGACGACATGTGTTGTGAATTGGCGCTATATAAATAAACTGAATTGAATTGAATTGAAACTGAATTGAATTGCATTGTGAATGGTTGTCTAAACGTTTGCTAAATATTGTCTAAGTTGGTTCCAAGACTAACTTAACTTCATTTCCAGATTCTTCAATATAATCCTTGGTTCTCAAACTTAAATAACATTGCATGGTAATGTTGCATCACTCTTTTGGTCATGATTTTCAACCATCTTTAATCAACTTGTTTATATTGTACATAGCCCATTAGTCTTCCCTATTCTTTAATTCTGCTTGGTAGTTTAGTTGGATTGTTTTAGCATAGTAAAGAGTTTGTTGATTAAAATGTTTGACTTTGAGTTGACTTATTTTTGTTAATAAATTCTTGTATTTTAAGACATTGTGTGAATTCATTCCATGTGTGTGCAGAGTTTATGCTGTTCAATAATGTCAGAGCTTGTCTCACACCTTTTCTATTGTGTCCTAATACCATCGCCTTACTGGGCTGGTATTCACAGGACAACCCTTAACAGACCAAAATATTATTTGATAAAATATTAATATTAAATATTAAATAATATTGTCAGATTAATAATCACAACACACCTATCTATGTCCATTTAAGAAATAACTTTTGTGAAATATGTCAACTTCCAGTGGAAAGAGGAAAAGTTGGGGGAAGCCTACAGCGGCGGAAGATGCTAGCGTTGCTTCCAATGCTCTCATCGATACCTGCCATGATTATGCCGCCCGCGCCGACACCCCCAGGCTCTCTTTGATGGGTGATGAAAACTTCCCTCCACTGCCCGTTACTCCTGAGAAACCTCCTAACAAAAAAGGTAAAAGCGATGCAGCTGGCGAGACATTGTTGCTACTTTGTCGAAGCTAGTAAACAACAGGTCAGACGAGCTGAAATCTCTGATCCAGGACAACACAGTACAGATAACGAGTTTGAGAGGAAACGTGTAAGCTCTCTGCAACCAAATGAGTGAGGTGAAGGGGAAAGTATCACAGCTTGAACTTGCCCTGGATAAAGAAAAGAAACGTTTCAGCACGCTGGATTTACGCATCACAGATATGGAGAGATACTCCCGACGGTGGAACCTAAAGCTACACGGCGTGTCGGAGCGTGTGGAAGAGAAGGATGTACGCAGAGAAGTGATCCGCATCTGTCAGGCGTTGTTACCTTCGGATGCTGAGAGACTTCCACAAGTTATTGACACCATGCATCGCGTTGGGATAAAAAAAACTAACGGCACTAGGAGCATCATACTGCAGTTTTCCTCTCGCATGCATAGAGCAGCAGTGTGGGCTGCAGCTAAAAACTACCTCCAAAACAACAACCTTCGTTTTACTGAAGATCTCTGCAAAGCCGACAGAGAAACCAGGATGAAGCTATGGCCCTTTGTGGATGAAGCTCGAAAAGCTGGGAAGGCTGCTTTTTTGTGGGTGGTCGTGCCTTCATTGATAAAAAGGAGATTCCTCTTCCAGATTAGGATGCCACCAGTGTACGTACCTTTGACGCTCATCATAAGGCTGCTCTTGCATCCCTTCTCACAGTTCTCATTGTCAAAGCTTTTTAGCTGACTCTCAGTTCACTTTGTCTTTATCTATAGTTTGTGTTAACGTCAGGGGTTTAAGGGATGATTTGAAACGTGAAGCTTTATTTTTGTGTACCAAGCAATGTAAAACTGATTTAGTTTTTTTTTACAGGAAACTCACACTGTTGTTAATGATACGCACTTTTGGAGATCTCAGTTGGGAAACGATGTTTATTTCTCACATGCTTCACAATATTCGGCTGGGGTTTGCACCTTTAAAAACAAATTTACAGGTACTGTTTTACACACAGAAAGCGACAGGAATGGTCATTATATTTGTCAAGTTCTTCGTGTCCATAATGTTCATTTAGTAACTGTTAACATTTATGGCTACAACACAATAAATGACAATAATAATTTATAAGATGAGGTAGATAACAAAATGTATTACTGGCTGACCAAATTTCCTGATGCTTACTTGGTTTTAGGGGGGGATTTTAATATAACCTTGGCGAACACAATAGATAGATGGCCTGCAGGAGTGCACAATAGTGCCAATGTAAGGTTAAAAATACTCATGCAAAAGTTTGATTTGGTAGACATCTGGAGAAAAAAATACCCTTCTGTCCAATCTTACATGGAGCAAAAAATCAAGATCCAGACAATCTAGAATAGACTTTTGGTTAATTTCAAATAATCTGAAAAATAACACAAATGTTGTAATTCTTTCCACCCCTTTGACCGACCACAAAGCAATTCAGATCAACATATTTTTGACCCCATCCTCCAGCTGTCCACATATTTCATAATGGAAACTTAACAGTTCTATTTTATCTCATGAGACGGTCAGACTTGAGGTCAAGAAACTGATACAAACTTTATGGGATGAAGCTAAGGCTGAAGAATTATATGGTAGGAAATGGGAACTTCTAAAATTTGAATTAACCAAATTTTTTAGAAAATATAGCAGCGATCTTGCAAAGAAAAAACGATCTGATGAAGCAAAGATGATCTTTAAGATAACTGCCCTCTCTTCTATTTCCCCTGATAAAATACCACAACAGAGAGAGAAAAACTATTTGAGTATCAAACTAAACTAGATAAACTGTACCAAGTTAAAGCTGACGGTGCCTATATAGGATCTAGAAAGCAGTGGATAGAGAAAGGTAAGCAAAATTCAGCATATTTCTTTAGACTAGAAAAATCTCAAGCAGTGAATAATATAATTCACCAACTCCTAATAGATAATGCTGTGTGTAATGATGCAGTCAGCATTTCAAACTTCTGCTCCAGCTTTTACAAGGATTTATACAGCTCCAAATACTGTGAAAATAATGCTAACAAATTTCTAACTTCTCTGACAGAAACTAAAGGAATCACTGCTGATGACCGAGAATTTTGCGATCTACCTATCACTTTAAAAGAAGTACTAGATTCAATTGAGAGCTTGAAGGTTAATAAATCACCTGGAACTGATGGTTTGCTATCAGAGTTTTATAAATCATTCTCCATAGAACTAGCTCCCTTCTTATTGGCAGTATATAATGAAAGTATTATTAAAGGCACCCTTCCTCCCACTTTAACTCAGGATTGATTACTCTCATCCCTAAACCAAAGAAGGATTTGTTACTTATTGATAACTGGCGTCCGATCAGTCTACTAAATAATGATTATAAAATCCTGGCCACTATCTTTGCTAAGCGACTAAAATTAGTTTTGGATAATATCATTGAAGAAACACAATCAGGCTTTTTAAGAAATACAACATCTCCAATAATATAAGACTTGTGCTTGACATATTAGACTACCCTGATTTGATCAATAATGAAAGTTTTATCCTTTTCCTGGACTTTTACAAAGCATTCGATTCAATTGAACACCAATTTATTTTTAAAACCCTTAATATATTCGGCTTTGGAAACCTTTTCTGCAGTGTGATTAAAACTTTATATAATAATGGAAATAGTTCAATTAAATTAAAGACTGAAACATCCCCAAGATTTGACTTAAGACGTGGAATACGACAAGGTTGTCCCATTTCCCCTTGTTTATTTTTGTTGTCAACCCAACTATTAGCTAATCATATTAGAAATAGCCAGTTGGAAGGAATGTCAATTCTGGACAGAAGAATCATCATCAGTCAATTGGCTGATGATACAACAATCTTCTTAAAGGATTCCTCTGAAGTCTCTCTGGCTCTTGAAGTAATTAAAGTATTTTCTGATGCTTCTGGCCTTTACCTAAATGTAAGCCAGTATGAACTAATGGCCGTTAAGAAATGTGAGATGCTTTCAATTTGCAACATTCCAATTAAAGACACAGTATACTACTTAGGGATAGTGTTAACCAAAAAACAGAATATTAGATGTGAATTAAACTTCAGCCCTATTTTAGAAAGAACAAAAAAAAAATGTAACTCATGGCTCCAAAGAGACTTATCCCTTCAGGGCAGAACATTACTCTCCAAAGCAGAGGGAATATCCAGGCTAACCTATGCAGTTATCTCTCTAGGTGTTGATAAAAGAATGTGCAAAGATATTGATCAGATGCTCTTCAACTTTATTTGGAAAAATAAAACTTATTACATAAAAAAATCTGTCTTGATAAATAGTTATGTTAAAGGAGGTCTTGACTTTCTTGATTTTACTACAATTAACAATACATTCAAAGTCAAGTGGATTAAGAATTCCCACAGAAACCCTTCCTTGATTTGGCATTTTATTCCTCATCATATGTTTTCTAAGATAGGTGGCCTTAAGTTTGTTTTACTATGTAATTATAGTATTGAGCGGATTCCTGTTGCTCTTTCTAATTTTCATAAACAAGCCCTTTTGGCCTGGTCTTTGATTTTTAAACACAATTTTTCTCCTACTAGGTACTTCCTTTGGAACAACAAGGATATATGTTATAAAAATAAATCCCTTTTTTTGACAACTGGTTTAGAAATTATATCTTACTGGTAAATCAATTTTTTAATGAAGAAGGCAACCTTTTTAGTTACCAAGAATTTCTATCTCACTTTAAGATTCTTGTGAGCCCAAAACAATTTGCTATTGTATTTGATGCTGTTCCAGCAGGTGTGATAATGTTGTATAAGGGTCAGGCTCCCTTATACTCTGGTGCTCCAAAACCTCCACTTGATCCAACTGACACTTCTATTGGCAGATTGTGCTTTCAACTTTGTTCTCCTAAAAGTAACAGACATACTCGTTGTTTATTCCAAGCTAATTGCGTATCTGTTCCGAATGTAATTTCAGCCTGGTCTGCTTTGGTCTCGGGAGTATGCTGGAACAAAACATGGACTCTTCCCAACAAATATTTACTACTCAATAAAGTTAAAGAGGTTTCCTTCAAGATCATTCACCGCTGTTACCCAGTAAAATCGTTCCTGATGAGATATAAAAAGGACATTGATACCACCTGCACTTTCTGTAACACTCATTTAGAGTCTGTTTTTCACTTGTTTTGGTCTTGCGAGCACACTAGACGTCTATGGAAAGGTATCTGTCGTTTTATCTTGGACAATATTAATGAGAAATTTAAACTTTACTTTAAGTATGTCTTATTTGGGATCACTGATTATAAAAAGAACTATCTGATCATTTCTTTTTATGTAACCTTATTTTGTTGTTGGCCAAATTTCATATTCATAAATGTAAGGTTATTATGACCAAACCCTCAAGTGCCTCCTTTATAAGAGAGACAAAGTTTTATTTTTCCACTCTGTCTTCTTCTGATGACAGAAAAGCTATAAAAACTGTTTCATTATGCTTCAAATTCAAAATCTTTCTGTAATATGTATATGTGTGTACACATTTGTAGCTGTTGTGCGATATATACAACCCCTGGTGATTGTTTATAACTTTAATTCTTGCGTTATGTTTGTTGGTACTATGTTAATGTTTTTGTACATTACAAAGAAGTTTCTAATAAAGTCTTGGAAAAAATAAATAAATAAATACGTTAGCATCACTCTAAATGTACTGTCGCAAATATGTTAGCATCGCCATCACAAAAGAGGCTACACTATCATAAAATACCAAACTTGCACCTTTTCTTTCTAATACGGGTTATGTTAATGAGAAAGTAATGCGAAAACTGAAGAAATAGACATATTTTGGGAATTACCTGCTTACACGTGACCTCGAGAACATTAAAGTGGCGACCCAGCAGCAATTCATCGGTGATCACGACCTACTGAGCCCACTAGAAGGCACAGGTCTGATAGCATCCAAAAAGGGGGATGATAACTACTAACAAAGATGGCGCCGACGATGGCAGCCTCGGAGCTTCGCTCTCTCCTGTCTGAATGGCTTCTACTGCAGACATGACAAGAAGCCATTCACACCTCAAACCAACTCCCCCACATCCCATTCAGGAACAGGTTCGACCAGTAAAACAACCAACCCCCTACCTTCAGATCCTCTGCCTGCACTAAAGATCTCTGAGGATGATGTAAATAGGCTCTTTCAGCGCATGAAAACAAAGAAAGCTGGAGGACCTGATAACGTCTCTCCATCATGCCTGAAAGCCTGTGCAAATCAACTCGCTCCAATCTTCACCCGGATCTTCAACAAGTCACTGGAGAAGTGTGAGGTCCCCTCCTGCTTCAAACGATCCACCATCCCTCCCAGTGCCCAAAAAACCCACACCATCCTAGGATTAAATGACTACAGGCCTGTAGCCCTGACGTCTGTGGTCATGAAATCCTTTGGAGCGGCTGGTGTTGAAGCACCTGAAAGACATCACAGGCCCTCTACTGGGCGCCCTGCAGTTTGCTTACCGAGCAAACAGGTCGGCAGATGATGCTGTTAACTTAGGTCTACACTTCATCCTGCAAAACACCTCGACCGCCCAGGGGACCTAGCCAGGATCCTGTTTGTAGACTTCAGCTCGGCCTTCAACACCATCATACCAGACATCCTCCACCAGAAGCTCACCCAGCTCAACGTCCCAGCCTCCACCTGTCAGTGGATCAACAGCTTCCTGACGGACCGACAGCAGCAGGTGAGGACTGGGGAGCATCTTCTCCCGAAACCAGATCAATAAGTACTGGTGCCCCCCAGGGTGTTGTTCCTATCCCCACTCCTCTTCTCCCTGTACAAAAAATGACTGCACCTCAGCGAACTCGTCCGTGAAACTCCTTTAGTTTGCAGATGACACCACTGTTATTGGACTGATCCAGGACGGTGATGAGTCTGCATACAGACAGGAGGTGGATCGCCTGATACACTGGTGTAGTCAGAACTGCCTGGAACTAAACCCACTCAAGACTGTGGACATGGTAGTGGACTTTCGGAAAACACCACCTCCATACACCCCCCTCACCATCCTCAACAACACCGTGTCGGCTGTGGATCACTTCAGGTTCTTAGGAACCACCATCTCTGAGGACCTGAGATGGTCTTCACACATAGACACTGTTCGAAAGAAGGCCCAGCAGAGACTGTATTTCCTGAGGCAACTCAAGAAGTTCAACCTTCCACAGGAGCTACTGGTCATCTTCTCCACTGTCATCATTCAGTCTGTCCTGTCTTCATCCATCTCAGTGTGGTTTGGTTCATCCACCAAACAGGACAGGTCCAGACTGCAACGAACAATCAGGTCTGCAGAGAGAATCATCAGGGCTGACCTTCCCTCCATCCAGGACTTATACAGGTCAAGGGTCAGGAAAAGAGCTGCTAAAATCTCTGCAGACCCCACACACCCTGCACACAAACTGTTTAGAGTTCTGCCTTCAGGCCGACGCTACAGAGCGCTGTTCACTAAAACCAGCCGCCACAGAGACAGTTTCTTCCCCCAGGCTGTTTCTCTGTTGAACATTCAGTAAAATACAAAACAACAGCAGACAGATGTTGCAAATGCACCTTTTTATTTATATATGTGTATATTGTACATTGTAAATATGTATATTCTGTAGTGCAAAAACAAAAACCAAAGAGCAAAGTGTACCGGAGTCAAAATTCTTGTTTGTATGTACAAACTTGGCAATAAAGCTGATTCTGATTCTGATTCTGATTCTAATAACGGCCATTTAATGAGCTGATAACACTCGAAGCGGGTGATTTCAACACAATATTTCTTTATCATCTACTTTGTACATTTTGTAGCATTTCAATGATTTACTTTTATCTTCTATTTTTTATTCAATTAAATAAAAAGTGTGTTAAAATGTCTCCTTATTTAGACTTGAGTCATGTTTTCTAATAGCATTAGCAAGGTTTTATAGTATTGAAGTAACTCTATTAAAAGCAACCCCCAAAACAGGATGACACAATAATAAAGTAACCGTTTTAGGATATGACCAAATATGTATTAACTAATATTTACATGTTAAAATGCCCTCATTGCTTCAGTTTAATTCGTTTTTCCATTATTTTAAATTACATTCATATTCTTACAGTTAACAGGACTGTATTTTATGTCAGTTTTAAAAGTCTTATCATTGACATGTTACTGAGTGGACATGAAACATAGTTTAAATGTTGCAACTCAGTGATGCACAGAGAGAAGTTCTGAATCCTTCCTGGAATCAGTATTTCTAACCAGAGCTGTTGTTGCAACTGTCATGAAAACATGAAAGTGAAAACCTGCAGAAGCCACACAGCCCATCTGCTGCAGCGATGGCTTGGATGACTCAGAGCTGATTTTTCTGTCCTGATAACTGATCTGAACAAGTTCATGTCTGCTGGAGAACCTCAACCCCCCCACACAGAACACTGAGCTGAGCCATGTGAAGCTCATGTCCCACAGTAAACACTTGTACTTCTGTTATGTTTTCTGATCATCTGTTCTCAGCTTCTTCCTCTTTGACAGGATTTCTCAACAAAGTTGCCACAGTTTCCTTCATGTTAACAAAGCCCGTACATTTTCTGCAACAACCAGTATGATATAATTAGACACCAGTTAGTATTGATCATGTTGATGATAGTCATATTATGTTATCTCATATCCTATGTTCTTAATCTGGCAGATGATAACATGTCAATCAAACGTATAAGAGTGTGTGATGCAGCTTGATGCTGAAATGAACAAATAGGTAGGATTCACCTCCAATAACAGAGGTGTTCATGACCCAGTAATCTCTAATTTTAGTTCTAGGGTTTGGATCCTTAATCAGACCAACATTAATCTGATGTTGATGACTTGAAATAAAATAGGAAAATCCCAGAGATTACCTCTGAGGATATTTCAACAAAAGACTTTATATTAAAAACATGTCAAGGTTTAAGTGTTTAGTAGGAGAAAATGCAGCTCAGAGGTTTCTTGTCCTCTTGTCTCATTGCAGCCCAGAAATCTATCGCCGGTATCACAGCTTGTGCTGCAAACTAACCGCCGCTGATATGAACCGATTTCTGTAAACTGAATTGAACTTCAGAAAAACTTTCCCTGCAAATGTTGCCTGAAAACGGGGAGAATTAAGAAGATTTTCAGAAAAAAAATTACTAGAGAAGGAAATTTTAACTCCATGTAAAGTTAAAGTCTTGTTTAATTATCTAATCAATCAGTTTCCCATGTTTATTCCTCAACCAATGATTCCTGTCATTAAAAAACAAGACTTTTCTTTCTAACTCTGTGCTATGATTTATTTTCAATTAGATCAGCTTCAGATTATGGGAAAATAACAATAAACGATCAATAGAATCAAAGTGTGAATCAATATTTAAATTGAAATGTGCACAGAACATTTACAGAACATAAATAGATGTAATAAATCCACTAACAAACACATACAGTAGGGAGAACAAGTATTTGTTACACTGCGGATTTTGCAGGTTTTCCCGCCTCCGAAGCATGTAAAAGTCTTTCATTTTTATCATAGGTCATCTTCAACTATGAGTCACAGAATCTGAATCAAAAATCGTTCATTAGCATTTTATAGCATGACATAAATATTTGATCACCTAACAACCAGTAAGAATCCTGCCTCTCTCAGGCCTGTTAGTTCTTCTTTAAGAAGCCTTCATGTTCTCCACTCGTTACCTGTATTACCTGCACCTGTTTTAACTCGTTATCTGTATAAAACACACCTGTCCACACACTCAATCACACACACTCCAACATCTTCACCATGACCAAAACCAGAGAGCTGTGTGAGGACATCAGGGATAAAATAGTAGACCTGCACAAGGCTGGGATGGGCTACAGGAAAATAGCCCAGCAGCTTGGTGAGAAGACAACAACTGTTGGAGCAATGATAAGATAATGGAAGAAGTTCAAGATGACGGTCGATCTCCCTCAGTCTGGGGCTCCATGCAACATCTCACCTCATGGGTCATCAGTGATCATGAAGAAGGTAAGGAATCAGCCCAGAACTACAAGGCAGGACCTAGTCAATGACTAGGTCTCAAAGAAGGTATAAGTTGTAAAAGTAAAATTGAAATGCTGAAAAATGTACAAAGTAGATGATAAAGAAATACTATTGTGTTGAAATCACAAAAACGTCCTAGTCTGTGCAGAAGATAAAGAATGCAGCATAAATTGTTCTGTGTTGTAACCAAATGTTTTAAATCCTGATCAGAGAGAGAGAGCAAAATGATTTAATAACACACTACGCAGCCAATGATTGAAATCCTGCAGTGCCACAAGGTCCCCTGCTCAAGCCAGCGCATGTCAAGGCCCGCCTGAAGTTTGCCAATGACCATCTGGATGATCCTGAGGAGGATTGGGAGAAGGTCATGCACTCCGATGAGACAGAAATGGAGCTTTTTGGTCTAAACTCCACTCACCATGTTTGCTAGAAGAAGAAAGATGAGGACAACCACAGGAACACCATCTCTACCGTGAAGCATGGAGGTGGAAACATCATTCTTTGGAGATGCTTCTCTGCAAACGGGACAGGACGACTGCACCTCCCCACTGTATATGAACTATCAGACAAAAGAAGCATACAGAAACCTCTAGTGACAGAAATGAAAGAATACAGGTTTGAAATAATCAGTGAAAGTTCAGCAATTCTATCACCCAGCTCATTAACGTCTGATGGTTGCCCAGACTTCATCGCACTCTTGATACCTTGTATGACAACATGTCAATCCCAACCTGGTTTCTATTTGATGTAAATGAACGAGGTGAAGGGGTCTCTAGTTCTGTTCCACATCATTCTAATCCAGTTCTAGGTCTGCAGAGTATCACACATGTATTTCCACCTCAGTCATTTGCTCTCTGGATCTCTGGGGCCCAGTCTGAAAACCTTCTTACTGGGCACATCTGGATTAGTTGGTAGTAACGCAGAACTAGTGTTGAGGTGATCTGCTTCAAAGTTTCTCTCCTTTCCAGAAGTTCCAGTTAGTGGGAAGGATTCCAAATCACAAACAGCAGTTTCACACCATTAAATAAAGGGGATGCAATCGTTGTAATTAATTAAACGCATTTAATACAAAATAAAGAGATAAATCTACATGTTTGGGTTTCACAGTTACAGTGAACGTCCAACTCCACATTGAGACCTATCAAGACCTTAAGGCATGCTTCGCTGCCGCTGAGTGATATCATAAATATTCTCTTTAAATGTGAATACTGGAGAGGACAACATGTGCATGACCACTGAGAAGATAGTTCACGTTCTCCTTCAGTAGATGATACACTTGGCCCCACCTTTCAGTGTTTGACCCTGCCTATCTCCTAGACAAAGCTATTGGCTGAGCTCTTTTCTCTTCAATCCTATAGACTTGAAAACTGGCTCAGAGCTTATCTGCTTAGCTGGGTTTTTCTCCCAGATGAAGCTACTAAAGGAGTACTGCAAATGGAGAATAAAACAAACGAACCTCAATAAACTCAGTTGACAAAGGAGATCGGTGAAAATCAATCAATTGGCACTTTAATAAATTCTTGCAAGAATTGAGAATGGACAGAATACAAACAAGTGTCTTGGTCTGCCCTCTCTACCCTAGACTAGGAGTTACAATCCTTTTATAGTTCTCACACAGCTTAAAATGTAATTCACAACACAGGAAACAAGAAAATAAAACAGTCTTTGAGCATCAGATATCTAAAGGGGATCAGCATGATGTGAAGCCCTGGAGAGAAGAGAGCTATCTCCTCTTGGGAAAACAAAGCCTGCATATCAGGGGACGGTCCTACACTTCATGCACCTCTAAGTGTTGCATGCTGACCTGGCAAGAGTAGGTCAGGTCTGAACTGAACATTTTATGGACAACAAGCGGACAGGGCACACTTAGGAAGAACAGATGATATCTCGATGATGTCCAGAGGTAGCCCAGTTCTGAAAGTGCTGACCCGACTCTGAGTGATTCTAAACAAGATGTCCTATTTACATTTTTCTACTATCAAGCACCTACTGCCATTAACTGTTTACTGTTTCACAAAGAAACAACATCTGAATATGCTGGAGGTTTTTTCCTGTTAAAGTGGACTTTTCCTCTCCATTGTCGCTACATTCATGCTCAGTATGAGTGATTGCAGCAAAGTCAACAACACGATGCAATCGACTGCCCACCATCGATACATGGTCATTCAGGAGGAGTCAGTGCTGCAACTGACTCAATGAAATCTACTGGGTTTCTTAGACAAAAACTTTTTTAACCAATTTGAATAATAAACTGAATTTTACTGCACTTTTTGGATCAATTGGAATGGATGTACTTGACTTGGAATCAGTGTGTATGATTGGACTAAATTGTTTAGTGCCTTGAGATGACATGAGTTCTGAATTGGCGCTATATAAATAAACTGATCTGAGGACATTAAAACAGTAACACATTCTAAGGGTCAAATGGTAAAGATATAAATAAAGATTAAATTATCTGTTCATATTAAATTAAACACAAACTCGCTGAGGAAACTGGCTGCAACATAAATCCAGGATAGAGAGGTTCAGTGAAGGTGGTGTTGATGGTGTGGATTTGGATCAGAGTGTTACTGAAGACTTCGTAGAATGAAAGAGTGCCAGCAGGCCAGTCCATGTACACTGCTACTCTGTTGGAGACGGGGGAGGAGGGAATGGCCGTTTCTCTGAAATCATCCCAGACTGAATAGCCACCATCAGAGCACTTCAGGCTCCAGGACTGAGCATTCCATCCAAACCAACAGAGACCTATGTCTCCTGTCCTTTTAATTCCTTTGTAACTCGCTGCTATGTGAACACCTCCAGTCCACTCGACCTCCCAGTAACAGCGGCCAGTCAGGCCTTCTCTGCACAGCAGCTGTGGAAGAATAAACCTGTCTGGATGATCACGATATAACATTTCTTGTGGTGCAATGATGACCTTCCTTTGGTTGTCAGTCAGTTTAAGGAATGTGTTCACTGTGTTTGTGTCGATTGTGAGCTGACAGGAATCTGATGGAGAGAACAAACACAATCCAGCTGCAGTTATTGATCATTTATTGACACTTTGATGATGACTCCTGAATGACTGATGGACAGTTTGAAGATGGTTGAATATGAGCTGCTTTGTTGTCATGAATCAAATGAAAAACACACTTACACTTCCTCAGACCTGGTTTCAACCATCGGACTCCATCAGGCTCCCTGAAAGGAGAAGAGGGGTCAAGCCATTAGCCACCTTCAGCAAGAAAACATTATTTGGCTCTTTGACAGAGAAATATACAAGAGAATACTGAGTCAGGTAATTCATTTTGTTTAAACATAGTTGCTAAAGGTGAAAGGCAGTTCTTCCTTTACATACATAAACTTTCTGAGACCGCTGAAAGAAACATTTGTCTCTATTGTACTGAAGCAATTCTATCTCCATGTTAGACCTGAAAATGTCTCTGCCTGAGTTAGTAAACATTTAATCACGGATATTAGGTTTAAAAACACGTAATCTTCTGTGTCTCACTGTCTGAGGTTGTTTTGGACCAAAATGCAAACAGTCGCTTGGGCTCAGCATATTGAAAACAGATCTTCTTTAATTAAGGCTCGGAGATCAGCACTTACAAGGCCATAGGAGATTCACAGAAGAGAATTCACAAAAAGCATAATCCAAAGAGCTCGGGGAAAGACGTAACAAACAAGGTATACATGAAATGAAAAACCAGCGAAGAATAATTAGAGGAACTGGGTATATAAGCAGGGAGAGAAGGAGAGTGGACCAATGAGGGAGGTTAATCAAAGGAGAAGTGGAAACAGGTGCGGGAACTGGCCGTTGGGACTGAGGGAATGAATGGTTACTTTGGTGACAAGAACTAGGAAACACAAGGACACGAGGAAACTAAACTATAAGAAAACCAAAGGGATAATAGAATCTAAGGATAACATTATCTGATAAGGAAGAGCAGGGAAGCTAAGACCTAGAATTACTATAAACTAAAAGGTAAACAAGTGGAACTAAGCCTGGTGAGGAAACAAATAACTATAAACTAAAACCTGTTGGAAGGAACAGTAGAGACTAATATGGAGAACTATACCAGAAATAAGGCTGGGGAGAATTACTAATATAAAAGGGAAATTAACACTGAGTAAATAGTACCTGAAGGGGATCTAAGGACAAGAGGAGGAACTACTAGGGGAACAACAAGAGGAAAGGCAGAACAAAGTAAACAGAAGCAATCAATAAACACAGCTATTAAACCAATAGAAACACTAAACAGGCGGAATGAATCCTTACCTGAAAATTTCTAGCGTACAGTCTGGGCTTTCCAGGGCAGCAGATGCCAGCTTCCACCCGGAGTCCTGCATTTCATTGTTTCTCAGGTCCATCTCTCTCAGACTGGACGTCTGGAGGCTGAGAACTGAAGCCAGAACTTCACAGCTTTCTTCTGAGAGATTACAGTCTCTGAGTCTAATGAGACAAATTGAGTCAAATGAGACATAGAATAGTATAAAAATCAGATATACAAGGACTTAGTCTTATTCCCAAGAAAGCTATTTGATCAGAGTCACTTCAACACTGACTGAAAATACTGTTAGAAACAACAAGAAGTAGGTGAAATGAGCTCATGTGCTTACGTTGATATTTTTGACTTTTACATCCATGTTTAAGTTCAGGTTACTTTGAATCCTCTATAACTGTTAAATGCTGCATGTGGCTGGTTATCTTCACCTGGTGGACACTGCCTTGTCTAGTTCGCCTTCTGAAACCAACCTACATTGTTACCTGAGTAAAAGTAAATTAGCTCAAACCTGTACTAAAGTATGAGTAGCATTACTTCAATATACTTTCTAAAGCAGAAGTAAAAACTAGTCATCCAAAAATGACTCAAGTACTAATAACACCCAACGATTGTGGGTGGCAGGGAATGTGAAATTTTACTTCCACTCCCAGTATGTCAAAAAGCGCTGTCATGACACTTGAGGTGAAATGTGTTCCTCTGTCTGAGTTGATGGACAGGGGAAGACCCCACCGGCTGAAAACATGGTTCAGTAAAAGAAAAGCCGTGGTTACAGCTGCGTTGTTTGGTCCTGCTAAGCATTCAACCCACTTAGTGAAACTGCACGTCACTGTTGGACCACTTGTTTGCTGAATATTGGACCATTTACACATTGCTGGACAACACCAGGCATTTCGACATCATCGGCCATATTGTATCCAGTATCGTCCACCACTACAAATCCCAGTGGGCACTGCGGTTGGTAGGACGGGGACGTCCCAAGTCTGACGTCACAAGAGGTCTGACGTCACACGAGATTATATATGGAAGGCGGGCGCTTTAAAACCTTGCTTTTCAGCTGGAGATCTCGACAGATTACCACGCAACTGAAGCATCCTCTGGAGAAGAAGAGGTCCCACGTGGAGTCTTCATTTATTCTCCTTCGTTGGCCACGAAAAGAACGTTCATGACAGAAATTCCTGGAATAAGAAGGCCAGAAATTTCAACTTTACAGATCGAAGGTGTTAGTTTAACACGTAACCAAAAAACCACGGAGTTTCAAGGAGACGGATCGCCACCTTGTTTTTTTGTTCTAGTCGACTGCTGACGGTCAGATCATATTTTTCCCTTTCGCCAAGGAGGCAAAAGGACGAAGATTGACCGCTCTTCCCGAAGTTAACCGTGGACGCACGTTAACTTCCAACTTTCCCCCTCCTCCTCTCCCCCTCACGCTGGCAGCCCTGAAGAATTGCTCCACAAAGTAATACCCATCCTTTATTATTTTCTTTGATTTCTTTATTAGAAGTAGTCTGGGCAGGGTAGAGAGAGATAGGATTTTTAGTGCGATCAGAATCGCAACTTATAGTCTGATGTTATGAAATTGTATTTGCATGCAACATTGTATTGAGTCCTGAGGCCGCCTCACAAGTTGTCTTACCGGGCGAACACCGGAGCGCCGGTACTGGACTACGACAGTAACCTCATGGTGAAATTCACCATTTTCTTTGTTCCAACTTTACTGCTTGCTAACTTGCCGCCAAAAGGTTTATGACTCTTTGTCTAAGCTGAGTTTACAACTTTGCTGTGGGGGTTTTATGACAGCCCGTGTCCCGCTGGGCTACGCTTCTGGCGGACTGTTGTCATATTACCACTTTTGCCATAACTGCTGTTGATTCAATACACACACTGCTGTTTTGCTTTATTTTGTTAGTTAGATATTTTGCCCCTTTTTGTAGAACTTTGCATGTTTGAGTAGGTGAAGATTATTGAATTGGGGAGTTGATTGTATCAGGCTGTTTGATTTAATAAATTTTCACGTAGATAAAGAGAAGGCGTTTTGTGTTTATTTTGTGCAAAAGTGATTCGTCAGTCAAAATAAGGCAAAGTTCCCCACGTTTCGGCAGAAACGGTTGACATTTATTAATTGTAATTATCAGAGGCCTTTAGCCATAATTACAACACCAGAGGACAGCTCTGGTTTCAATTCATAAACGAAGATTTTGGTTAAGGAGTTAATTTTATCGGATTATGATTTTAATTATAATTCTTGATAAATATTCAATTAATCAATAATCTATAATTACAACATCACTGTTAGGAGGTATTTATTACCTCTGGTTGATTTTGGGACTGGTCTAACCCAGTCGATTTGCAGGTGGGACCGAGGGAATGTAACCCCCCTTCGGTGAAGTGGAGCCCGACTAAGTGGCTGGGATGGTTGGAACTGACAGCAGGTCAAACATCCTTGGACGTAGACTTGGGTGTCGTGAGCCATCGAAGGCCAGTATGCCACCTGTTGGAGGGTATGAAGTGTGGCTTTAAAACCCCTGTGACCCCCTACAGGAGAGTCATGAGCGTAGGCTAACATGACCCCCCTATGGTCTGTTTCACTGATGTCCAGGGTTGTAGCCTGCTGGAAGGTGATGAGTACTGCTACGATCTCTGCATACTGACTTGTTTTCGACTTGCTTTCGGCATGAAGGAAGGCGCACCTGTCAATGTAGGCTCTTGGGAGCCCTTCGCACACGTTTTCATCGAAGTAGCGGTTACTTGATGAAGAAAACTGGGAGGAGGCAGGTGTGTCAATGGTGCTCACTACAGTGTCGCATTCACAGTGCTGGCATTCTGCTAACCCCTGCCCCAACACCATTTTATTATTCTGACTGTACCTCACCTCAACATTATAACCTTGGAGTGCCATCATCCATGTTGCGATGCTACTGTTGGACACTCTTCCTTCTCTAAATCGTTCGCTGTTCAGGAAAGTGACCAGTTGATGGGACGTCTCAACAATTACTTTCTGCCCCCAATGTAACTGCGGAAATGTTCAACTGCCCAGACTGTAGAAAGCAGAGCCCTCTCACAGTCTGAGAACCTAACTTCTATGTTACTTAAAGGTCGGCTTGTGTATGCGACAACTTGCATGTCTTGGTCATATTTCTGCTTCAATGCAGCACTCAGACCCTGGGAAAAGAAACTCGCTTCAAGGTGAAGCTCCTTGCCCTTATCTGGGTAGGCCAGGCAAGGAGCACAACCAAGTTTCTGCTTCAAGAGCTGGAAAGCATGCTCTTGGGCTTATCCCCAAGTGAAAGGTGTGTCTTTGCGCAGGAGTTCTGTGAGGGGTTTGGCCATCTCCGCATAGTCTTCCATAAACTGGCAGGAGTAGTTACAGACCCCTAAGAAACTTCGAAGTTCAGACACATTCATTGGAGCCTTTATGTCTTGGATGGCCTGTATCCTGCCGGCTTGTGGCTCAATGCAGTTTGAGCCCACAGTTAAACCAACGTACTCCACTTTCGTCCAGCACCATTGGCCTTTGGCTAGTGCCAGCTTAGCCCCCGCTGCGGCAAGCTGGTCCAGGACGTGCAGGAGTTTGGCTAGATATTCCTCAAACGTCCTGCTCCTCATAAGGATGTCATTGACGTAAATGAGGTTTCCCCGGGTTGCGGCATCAGACATGGCTTTGTGAAGGAAAATGCTAAATTCAGCCGGAGAGTTTGAGTACCCAAAGGGGCACCTGTTCCAGGTATATTGGTGGTCCCCGAAGGAAAACGCCAACTTGTACTGGTCGGCCGGGTCTACCTTCATCGTCCAGAAGCCATTCGCCACGTCAACTGTGGAGAAAAAGCGAGCATCTCTCACCTTAGCCAGCTCGTGGTCCAGGTGAATCATGGGCCAGCGTGAGAGGGGTACCTGCTTGTTCAGTGAACGGTAGTTGATTGTCAGGCGCCATTTTCTGGTCGGTTTTAACACCGGCCAAATCGGAGAGTTATACGTGGAGTTGCATTCACGAGTGATCTGTTTCTCCAACAGCTTATTGGGGATCTCCTGGATCGACTCGTAAGTGGCCCGAGGGATCTTATTTTGGTGCGCAAACTTAGGGGATGCATTTGGGTTTGTTGCGATACGAACCGTATGGAGGTCAGTGACCCCACAATCATGGGAGTCCTTCAAGAGCACTGACTGATATTCATAAAACAGCTTCTTAAGCGCTGTTCTTTCCGCTTCGATGCTTAGCGCTTTGGCTTTCTCCAACTGCTCGTTGACCTTGGCCTCAAAACGGGAGTAAGACTCGCTGGATGAGTCCTGGGTCCCTGGCTCTTCTTGACTTGGTTTCCCTGGGTGTGTTGCCAGTACGTACAGCACCAGGTTGTCTTCAGCCCCCAGGGTAACACCGCAGGTGGATTTGGTTGTTAAAATTTCATGTCTCTCAACTGTGATCATGTCCGACGGAAACGTGAACAAAATGTCTGGAGAGTCCTGTCTACCGGACACGAATAAGGGTGGGTCTCCAATGACGGGGGTAGTTAGCTCAAAGTCATGCAAAGAGCTGTCTATGAGCATCCCCAGGGGTTTTCTTGTGGTTACCTGGATAAGGACTTGGGTTGTATTCTCCACCAAAGGAAAAACTCAAACATGGGTGTGCCACAGACTACCAGACTACCAGGTTCAGTAGGGAAGTAGGGAAGAGGTTGGAAGAAAACACGGGTACTCTGAAGTTTCTGTCCCTTTTTGACTATCAGGCGGATCGGTACACCTGCTGTTCGCTGCGGTATTAGTGAATTGGTCTCACTAATGACTTGGCAGGCCTGATGAATGGTTTGTCCTGACAACATGACCTCAGGGGTTCCCAAGAAGGGACTTGAGGGAGCGTTGGCTCGGGCCCAAACAACCTGGTTGAAGGTGTCTAAATGGTGGGTCCAGGTGTTTGACAACACTAAAAGCATGAGAGAGCTGCCTCTTGCCAACCTGCACAATGAGGGTGCAGACTCCGGTTGCCTTCAGAAGATGGCGTGGCCAGTCTGCTGAAAGCAGATTGTGGCTGCGTTGTGCCTCAATTAGGAGTGGGTTTTCTCTGCTCAAACAGTCATATAGCTCCGTGCCTACTGCGGACTTCTTCAACCAAAGTGCTAAGATCACTTCAGGTATGAAGGTGTTTTCCAGGTGCACACCTTCCACTATTTTGGGGTTGTAAGGTTTTACACCTGTACAACGAAATGAGTCATGACTGCGGAGCGCAGTTCCCTGGGTGGTCTGGTTCAGTCGTGCACCAGGGTTGCCCGAGACTGGCTCTGTCGAAGGCATGAGCTTCGCTAGAGGTTCTTTGGGCCCCTCAAAGCTGGAAGCTTGGTTGGTTGCAAACGGTGGTTTACTGCTTGCACCCAGGGGTTTTGGCTCCTCCATCTGGGCCCAGAGTTGGCCCTGGTGGCAGTCAATGAGCGGAGCCAGCCTGTCCAGCAGGGCCTGGTCGACAAGGAGAGGCCCTAGGTCCAATGTGCAAATGTAAATGGGGTGCACCAAAGTCATGTCTTGGAATGAAACATCCAACCACGCCCGACTGGTTATATATGAGCAGTCCTTGGCGTACCTGGTGATGCTTACATCACAACCCTCAACTTGAAATGGTTTACCAAGGGCGAGCATGGCTTTACTCACTTCCTCAAACAGGGTTGAGCACATCAGGTTAATTTCTGATCCTGTATCCAGGAGTGCGTTCGCCTTAACACACACCCCTATAACAGTCGGACAGTATAGGCGACGGGCATGTTTGTTGTGGGTTAGTACGCCCAAGAATGTTAGGAAGGGAGTCCTTGTTGTCTCTCCTAACGAGGTCCCAAGGGGTTCTTGAGGTTTCTCAGGTTTGCGTCCTCCACACCGGACCAGGTAGACTCTGGTGGCCGTGAACGGGGATTTCGGGTCTGGTTTAACTGTAGGGTCGGCTTCCTGTTTCAAGGGTTGTGGTGGCCTGGCACACTGCTTCTGTCTCCATCTTGCGTAAGGCGTCCTCCATCTCTTTCCCCATAATCCCTTCTGCATGTCGGTTTCAGCCTTTTCCATCAGTTTTACCTTTAGGCCTCGCTTGACTCAACCGGAAGTTATCCGGTATACCAGACTTCGGTTGCCGTACATTACCAACCCCCGGTCCTGCTGACCGAACCTATGTTGTTCCCTGAACCTGTTCTGAACATGGGTTCTGGTTGAAGGCATTTCCTGACCTTCCAATGCCAGGCTGTTTCTTTCTGTCTGTACCTGTAAAACCCAAGCCTCCCCCTCTGATCCCTTGGTCGGGCAAGGACATAGTAACATTGTATCGCACACTTTCATGAAGGTTGTGGAGGAACAGGGATTTAAAAGCAAGCTCCTCCTCGATGCAGGGAGCATTGCATCCTTGGAAGTAAGCAGCTCTCAAGCGCCGGTAATACTCTCTGGGTGCTTCGCTTTTCTTTTGCTGGATCTTGAAAGCACCAGGTGTTGCGGAGGCCCGGTCCATGTACACAGAATATTCTTCCCTTAAAGCATCACTGAGGGTTGAATAATGGTCTCGGACTCTAGAGGGCAGGCTCTCCATGAAAACATGGACGCTCCTGGATGTTGTCTTTCAAACGAGCTTCAACTTTTCCCGTGCTGATGGGCAGTACAGGTCTAAAAGACAGCGTTCAACTTCCCTAAGATAAACATCAATGTTTGTCTCTGCATTATTAGGGTCGAAACCCTCTATGTCCTTGGCAAGAGACTCACTCTCAGGGATTGGCGCTGGCCTATCTGAGTCATCATCCGAGAGTTCACTCCTACTACATCCACGGTGTGTCAGTGCATCACCATCACCCTCGGAGGAAGCAGTGGAGGGTCCTCAGGGTACAACAGTGGGCCTGGAGCTCCCTGGACTCAGGTCCTGGGCCTCGATTGAGGGCAGTATGAACCAAGCACAGCTATCCTGTTGCCTTGGCGGAGGTGAGGGATAGTAGAGGACAGTACTGCGAGTCAATTTTAAGGCTGCTCGCTTCTAAACCTTGAACTATTTACTTCTACTGGATCCACGGCCAGGTATTGTTCATGGCTGCTTACTACAGTGGGGAGGGACACCGCACCACTGAACCTAGTCTGACTTTTCACACCTGTTCTGGACTCGGTGGATGTATGGGGAAACCCACGAGACTGGAAAGGTAATCTCCGGAGAACAGCTTCTACTTCTCCCAGATCTGACCCGCAGGTTCTCTCAGGGTATCACAGGTATGGCTCACCTTTAAAGGTATCAACCTGTGAGGTGGATTTCTTTTCGTCCCCCCAGTCCTCCAAGGATGGGGTGTGGCTTGGCTACAGTCAGCTGTCTCCAACCTGTTTTCAAGGTCTGTTAGTTCACCCTTAAGGAGATCCACCATCTGCAAAGTATCAAACTGCAATTTAACACGCTGGTCAATTTCCAACATTAACATTCCCTCATACAAAAGAGTGAGCTGTCCTAACACATTGGTGACCCGTCTGTCTTTTGGTGGGTTCTTAATGACTTGCAGCAACTCCTGAATCCTTGCTTCACATTGCTCAATGCTATAATCATTGAGACCTTTACGCTCATCTGGGGATAACAGGATCAACGACCCAATCGCTTCTTGTGCCTGCATTCCTATGGAGTCCTCCTGACCGACATCCCCAGCTGCAGTCTGGGATGTTTTCTCCATATTTGGCCAAAATGCACAACAACAAACAAAGCTGTTCAGCTATGAACGACCGCTAACTCAATTAGCAGTAATACAAACAAAATAGACTGTTCAGTCATGTATGATTGCAAAAGTCAATTAGCAGCAACACAAACAGACTAAGCTTTTCAGTTATGAATGATGTACTTTAAATGGGTGCACAGGTTTGACTATTCAAACTGTGGCTTACCCTATGCTTTACTGGAAATATTGCAGAAAATAAACAAAAAAATATGTATTTTTTTAGAGAGAAAAAAGGAATAAGCAAACTAAAACATTCAAGCAATATTTCTAGCTTCAAATGAATGTTAATGGTGCCCACTATGGATCACTTACCTTCTAGCTGTACCTACAAAGTTAGACAACTAAGTTAGTTGTATGAGTCAGACCAAACATGCTTCACACAATAAAACCCAGCAAAAACACTTCAATTTTAGAGCAGAAGTGGTAATGAATGATCAATAACTTCAACTTTCAGCTCAAGTTATGCCCTTTGATCATAGGTGATGGACTTATCTGCCTGTGTTAATGAACTAAATGATTAAATCAAAGTAGGAAATGTCCTTTGTTGGAACTGCAATTATCAATAGTGACCACCAGATGGCACCGAATGCAGGTCTGCAATGGGGAAAATCAAGCTGCAACTTCAATTTTACTTAATGGCCACTAGATGTAAGTGTTGCTCTACCTGTCTGAGAGAGTTGGTCACAGCTGTAGTTAAACCAAACGGACACCAGAGGCAGATAGGAAGCCTGCAACTGTGGCAGGAATTTGGTTGCTTTGGTAACAGCTGATTGCACCTAACAGACACTAGAGGCAGATAGGATGCCTCCTACCCTAACAGGAATTTAATTGCTATGCTTATCACAGCTGGTTTTGCTGGTTTTGCAGCTGATGTTCCACGCATAGCAGGGCTGGCCAGCTGGAAATGAACTTTAAGTCTCACACCACAAGCTATACCAAACTTCAACCTTGCATCGAAAAAGCACCGCTCAAAGATTATTATCACTCCTCTGCAGTAGAATTTAGCAAACTTCTGGTCAAGATATCCTATGGCTTCAAGCACCCTTGCAAAACTCAAAAATCTCACAATAAATAAGTTCCAAGGATATCACAATTGTTTACTCTGTGCAACAGTGACGTATGTCCTTTTAAGGCCCACCCAGGGACGCCAAATGCGTAAGAAATATGATTATTGATTAATTAATATTTATCAAGAATTATATTTGAAAATCATAATTTGAAAAAAATTAACTTCTTAACCAAAAATCATTACTTACGAATCAAAATCAGAGATGTCCTCTGGTGTTGTAATTATGGCTCAAGGCCCTTGATAATTACAATTATTAAATTCTCAGTAATAATTGATAACTATGACTAGATGTCACTGTTTTATCAACCGCTTAATCAAAGGTGGGGGAACTTTGACCTTATTTTGACGGATAAATAACTTTTGCAGGAAATAAACACAAACACTTTCTCTTTATCTACGTGAATATTTATTAAATCAACAACCCTGATACACCTTGCTATTCTGATTCGATAATTTTCACCTAATCAAGCATGAAAAACTTCTACACAAAAGGGGTAAAATAAAAAATAAGATAAAACAACATTGAATGTGTATGAAAGTCAAACCAGCAGTTATGGCAAAAACAAGGGAAAATATGGTAGCGGGCGAAACTTTGGGACTGGCTTCCACCAGGCCGCAGTCATAAAACCCCCAAAGGTGGAGCTCAGTGAAACACAAGGGTTCATAAAACTTTTAGGTGGCAACCAGTGGAAAAACACAATGAGGGAAGACAATGGAATAGTGAGTATTCCACCATGAGTGTCTAGCAGTCCAACTTTAAGTTCACCTGAGTCTGCGCTCAGGTGTTCAAACACAGTGAGACACGCACAGCTTAAAAGCGCGGCGGCTTTCGGAGTCCAACAGCAGAAGTTTCACATTTCACGTACATTTCATTTAGAACACACTGGACTATAGGTGGCGATTCTAAATCGCCCTAAAATCCTACTCTATCCTGCCCAAGCTATTTCCAATAGAAATAAAACAAAATTAGATTACTTGGTGTCATCTTCTCTGGAGCAGGGAAAGAGGGAAGGGGGGTTTGTTATGTGTCAGTAACAAACTCAAAGACGGCCGGCCTTCTTCCTTTGGCAAAATGGGAAAACTATGACGGACCGTCAGGAGTCGACTGGAACAAAAACAAAGAGGAAAATTTTGTCTCCTTGGAAAACCTCTGTGGGTTTTTCTTAGGTTACAAGTTAAATCCACGCCTTCGATCGATAAAGTAAAGTCTACTGGTCTTCTTATTTCAGAAAACTCTTCTCACGAGTTTGGCCAGTGGGGAGAATTAATGAAAACCCATGTGTGGTTTCTTCTCCAGAATGATGCGCCTCTGTTGTGTGGTAACCGCGTCTCGGTTTCCAGCGGGAGAAAAAGCAAAGGTGGGGCATCTCCCATGTCCTTATATAGCCCACTGTGACATCAGAGCAGCGACACCCCTTCTTATCAGCTGCAATCCCTGCTGGGAGTTGTGGTTGCAGACCATCCTGGGGTATATAGTGACACAGGGAGGTATAGTAGCGAACAAATGGTCCAACACCAGATGGAGAATAAAATTAAAACAATGAGGTTTGTGAAGTCTCTTTTTAACACAAACTGTAGGTGTGTGTCTGTCTGGAGCATTGTTGTTTAAAACATGGTTGTTCTCCACCTAGTGACGTAGCTAGAGGTGATTAGAGTAGCCAGAAATCTAATGCGTGGTTGACACGGCAGGATAAATATGCCTATATTTGACCCGATCTTTGCCTTCAAAAATTTTAAGGACATTCCGATTATTGCAATGGATTTTAAACATAATCTTATGAAAAATTCCTGCTATGTGTGATGTCTTAACAGTGATCTAGTCTGTGAGGAAGGACATCGGAACAGTTCTGACTTTAAATAAAAGATATTCAACATGTTGGATTGTGTGGAGTGTTCCCTGAGGACAACGAGCACGCAGCCTGATGAATGTGACGTGTAGTATATCAAACATCAAGGAGATGGAAACACGGTGGAGAATCCAAAATACAGAAGAAAAAACAACTGACATGATGCACCAGAACGTTTGGTGGATGTCAGAGATGGAGGACCAACTTATCAACATGTGGCAACAACGCAAAGGTTGGTTCAACATTTAAGATAACTGCAAGACAAGGAGTAAAACAGAAACTTGGTCTGACCTAAGATTTTCCAGTTTGCAGTGCGGACTCCCCAGTGCAGGAACAACTAGCTTGAGTCCTGAATCCTGCAGATTATTGTTACTCAGGTCCAGCTCTCTCACTTGACATGATGGTGACATGAGAACTGAAGACAGGGGTTTAAAACTGTCTCCTGAGAGGTTACAGTTACTTAGTCTGAAAATGTGTAAAAGAAAAACAAGTGAAAAACATTATTTCATTTTTAAATGTGATAACCTGAGGGTGACTTAAAACAAATGTCAGGGCCTCCACTGCATCTGAAGGACAGTTTGCTAACAATAAGCAGGTGAGCGGAGTGACTGACCTGAGGATTTCCAGTCTACAGTGTGGACTGGTAAGCCCAAAGGACAGAAGCTTCACTCCAGAATTCTGGAGGATGTTTTCACTCAGGTCCAGCTCTCTCACTTGACATGATGGTGAGCTGAGAACTGAAAAGAAAGCTTCACAGCTTCTCTCTGAAAGGTTACAGCCTCCTAGTCTGAAGAGACAAAGGTGAGACAACTGCAGTAAATGATTAAATAAATTTGTCCTAATGGAATATACTTACAGAACTTTGTTTGAAGCTTTGACCACTGGCAGCAGCCTGAGAAGAGCCTCCTCTGAAGCAGAGTATTTCTTCAGGTCAAACACATCCAGATCTTCTCCTGATGACAGTAAGATGAAGACCAGAGCTGACCACTGAGCAGGAGACAGATTATCTGTGGAGAGACTTCCTGAACTCAGAGACTGTTGGATCTCCTGAACCAGAGAACGATCATTCAGTTCATTCAGACAGTGGAACAGGTTGATGCTTTTCTCTGCAGACAGGTTCTCATTGATCTTCTCCTTGATGAACTGAACTGTTCCCTCATTGGTCTCTAAGGCACTTTCTGTTTGCTTTGAAAAGCCTCTCAGGAGAGTCTGATTGGTGTGTAGTGAAAGACCCAGAAGAAAGCGGAGGAACAAGTCCAGGTGTCCATTCGGGCTCTGTAACACCTTGTCCACAGCAATTTGATAGAAAAGTTTGAATTTTTTTGTTTGAATTGCAGATTTTGGGGAGGTTGTATCACACTTTTGTAGCAAATTAACTCCATCCTTGATGAAGGTACGATGGACATGAAGAGCAGCCAGAAACTCCTGAACACTCAGATGGACGAAGCAGAACACCTTGTCCTGGTACAGCCCTCTCTCCTCTCTAAAGATCTGTGTGAACACTCCTGAGTACACTGAGGCTGCTCTGATATCGATGCCACACTCTGTCAGGTCTGATTCATAGAAGATCAGGTTTCCTTCCTGCAGCTGATCAAAAGCCAGTTTTCCCAGAGACTCAATCATCTTCCTGCTCTCTGGACTCCAGTGTGGATCTGTCTCAGATCCTCCATCATACTTGACCTTCTTCACTTTGGCCTGAACCACCAGAAAGTGGATGTACATCTCAGTCAGGGTGTTGGGCAGCTCTCCTCCCTCTCTGGTCTCCAACACATCCTCCAGAACCGTAGCAGTGATCCAGCAGAAGACTGGGATGTGGCACATGATGTGGAGGCTTCTTGATGTCTTCATGTGAGAGATGATCCTGCTGGTCTGCTTCTCATCTCTGAATCTCTTCCTGAAGTATTCCTCCTTTTGTGGGTCAGTGAACCCTCTGACCTCTGTCACCATGCCAACACACTCAGGAGGGATCTGATTGGCTGCTGCAGGTCGTGTGGTTATCCAGAGGAGAGCAGAGGGAAGCAGTTTCCCCCTGATGAGGTTTGTCAGCAGAACATCCACTGAGGTGGACTCTGTAACATCAGTCAGGATCTCCTTGTTGTGGAAGTCCAGAGGAAGTCGACTCTCATCCAGACCATCAAAGATGAACAGAACCTGGAAGTGTTCAAAGCTGCAGATTTCTTTGGTTTCAGTAAAGAAGTGATGAACAAGGTCCACCAAGCTGAACTTTTTCTCTTTCAGCACATTCAGCTCTCTGAAGGTGAATGGAAATATGAACTGGATGTTCTGGTGGGCTTTGTCTTCAGCCCAGTCCAGAGTGAACTTCTGGGTTAAGACTGTTTTCCCAATGCCAGCCACTCCCTTTGTCATCACTGTTCTGATTGGTTGATCTCTTCCAGGTGGGACTTTAAAGATGTCTTCTTGTCTGATGGTTGTTTCTGGTCTGTGTGGTTTCCTGGATGCTGTTTCAATCTGTCTGACCTCATGTTCATCATTGACCTCTGCAGTCCCTCCCTCTGTGATGTAGAGCTCTGTGTAGATCTGGTTCAGAAGGGTTGGACTTCCTGCTTTAGCAATCCCCTCAAACACACACTGGAACCTCTTCTTCAGACCAGATTTAAGTTTCCGTTGGCAAACCGAAGCCGACGTTTCTGAAACCATAATAAGCAGCCTCAGTGTTTTAGTCACCAGGTCTTTTTACCTTTTAGTCACCAAAATTACTCTGAAAACTGTTTTGGGTTTCTTTACTAAAAGATTTTAATATCAGAATCAGCTTCATTGCCAAGTTTGTACATACAAACAAGGAATTTGACTCCGGTACACTTTGCTCTTTGGTTTTGTTTTTGCATTACAGAATATACATATTTACAATGTACAAATATACAGATATATAAATAAAAAGGTGCATTTGCAACTTCTGTATGCTGTTGTTTTGTACTCTACTGAATGTTCAACAGAGAAACAGCCTGGGGGAAGAAACTGTCTCTGTGGCGGCTGGTTTAGTGAACAGTGCTCTGTAGCGATGGCCTAATATATCGTTTTTGTCATGTGCTCCGGGCACATTATTAGTATTATTATTATTATCATTGTTTAGATTTGTTCTTTTGTATTTTTGGCTTAAGTCTTAGTGTTTTTGTTTAGTGTTGGTTAAATTATTTTTTGCGTGCTTCCTAAGTATGGCGTTTGTCTTCGCCATCCTATAAATAGGCTGGACTTTGAGCGCTGTGTCTGTGCCTTTCTTGCACTCTTGTTTGCGTTTTCTCTTCCACTGCTGGGGCGCACTTCGCGTGTGCACACTCCCAGCTGGTTGTCAGTATTGCAGGCCGCAGCAGCATCTTGCCATGTGGTAGCTTATGTTCGTAGCTTTAGCCTTTTGTTCTGATTTTGGCCTGATGGGACCGGTTGTCCTGTTTTCGCTTTTATTTCCTTTTGGGATTTCTTTTTTCTTCTTAGTTCGGTGTTGTTAGTGGCTTCGACGGTCCTGTATAGGGTTGGCCCACTGCCGCACCTGTTGATTCTGTTTGGTCGGCTCATCAGGTCCATCTTTCTGTTTGTACTTTTAGGTTTGTTTGTGGACATGGGGAGGTATGGGTTCTGAGTTTGTCTCTTGTTTAAAAAAAAAACAGCAGTTAAAAGGGATTTGAGGAAAATCAAAGAAGAAACAAAGTAATCAATAAACAGAAGGTTTGAATCCATATTTTGTCTCCATGTCCTCATTATATATGTTGTGACCTTTTTTTGGGGCCGTAACAGTGTTATTGCCGCAGGTTAAATCTGTTTAGAAATCCTCTTACTGCTCTGTAGGCGGTCAGCCAGCCCCTTCTGTTTCATTCTCCTTAGGAAATGGGCCGATCCAATCAGCATTGAGTCTTTCTTGCTTCTTTTCTGTTTGAATTTGGTTCTTTGCACCTCTGTGTGGGATACTTTCACCATATGAAGACAGAAAACATCATTGCTTTGGCTACAAGAGCAACATTGTAATCCCAGCACATTCAAACTATTAACAACCCACCTGATAAAGTTTCACTGGTTGATGGCTTTTTCAACACCACATGGGAGGTTTCTCCTGTTGGATAAAATACATCTGTTTTAAATAGCTGTATAGCCTAAAAATGATGCTGGAAAGTTATAATCACGCTTTATTTTTATTCATTTCACTGAAAATAAATGTATTCTTTAATTTTTTTTTACTGACCTTCAGTAATCTTCATCTTCTTCAAAATTAAGTTTGTCACATCTATCACATGATCAGAGGTATACTCTTCCACCATCACTTCCACTGTATCCACTCTGTCTGCTCTCTGCAGAGAGCACTTTTTGATGGCTCCAAATCCATCTAGTAACTCAGGATTTTGAAGGTACCAGTGGAAAAGTTTCAGCTCCGCCTCTCCTAAATCTTGGAGGATTTCCAAAAGCTTTTGCTTTACAGGCTTCTCCATATTTGCCCTGTAGAAACATTGAATGTAATCTTTCTGAAACATATGAACTGTTATAATTTTCCTTGTTCAGTTTTAATGGTTATATATTAGATGATTTTAGAACACAATGTGCAATAAAGGTGAGAAATCTTCATTTTGTTCAACTTATTACACACGTGGACCAAATTGTTGGTACCCCTCAGTTAATGAAAGAAAAACCCACAATGGTCACAGAAATAACTTGAATCTGACAAAGGTAATAATATAAAATTCTATGAAAATGAACAAATGAAAGTCAGACATTGCTTTTCAAACATGCTTCAACAGAATTATTTAAAAAAATAAACTCATGAAACAGGCCTGGACAAAAATGATGGCACCCTTAACTTAATATTTTGTGGCAAAACCTTTTGAGGCAATCACTGCAATCAAATGATTCCTATAACTGTCAATGAGACTTCTGCACCTCTCAGCAGGTATTTTGGCCCACTCCTCATGAGCAAACCGCTCCAGTTGTCTCAGGTTTGAAGGGAGCCTTTTCCAGACGGCATGTTTCAGCTCCTTCCAAAGATGCTCAACAGGATTTAGGTCAGGGCTCATATAGGCCACTTCAGAACAGTCCAATGTTTTCCTCTTAGCCATTCTTGGGTGTTTTTAGCTGTGTGCTTTGGGTCATTATCCTGTTGCAAGAGCCGTGACCTGCGACTGAGACCAAGCCTTCTGACACTGGGCAGCACATTTCTCTCTAGAATCCCCTGACAGTCTTGAGGTTCCATTATACCCTACACACATTCAAGACACCCTGATCCAGATGCAGCAAAGCAGCCCCAGAACATAACAGAGCCTCTTCCATGTTTCACAGTAGGGACAGTGTTCTTTTCTTCATATGCTTCATTTTTCTGTCTGCCAACATAGAGCTGATGTTGTCAGAGTCTGTGGCTGTAGTGGACCAAAATGCAGACAAGAGCTGGGCAGCAGCATGTTCGGAGAAGGTTTCATTCTTTAATTAAAGGTTTTTCCAAGCTTTACATGAGTAGCTTCAAACTTACATGAGTTCTCTTCTATGAAGAAACATAGCACCAACAGAACTTAAACAGGGGTAGTGAACGGGGTAGAATGGAAGGAACCAGTGGAGACATACTCCTGAAGATGATTACTTCATCCTCAACAAGTGAGACAACATTGGAAATAACTGTAGAACCAAATCTGTGTTTGGACTGTTTTGATCCCGTGGAGCTTCCTGAGTTATCAGAAATATTAGCTTCATCTAAACCTTCAACTTGTATGTTAGACCCAACCAAATTATTTAAGGAAGTGTTCCCTCTGATTACCAGCCCCATTTTAGATATGATTAATTTATCTTTAGTAAATGGGTATGTACCACAAGCTTTTAAGGTAGCTGTAATTAAACCTTTGCTTAAGAAACCTTCGCTTGATCGAGATGACTTAATAAATTACAGACCGTTATCCAATCTTCCATTCTTATCTAAAATTCTTGAGAAAATATTTGCTAATCAAATGTGTGAGCATTTACACAGCAATGACCTATTTGAAGAGTTTCAGTCAGGTTTCAGAGCTCATCATAGCACTGAAACAGCTCTGCTGAAAGTCACTAATGATATCCTTATGGCCTCAGATAATGGACTTGTGTCTGTACTTGTCCTGTTAGATCTCAGTGCTGCATTTGATACAGTCGATCACAATATTCTCTTAGAAAGGCTGGAATATGCTGTAGGGATCAGGGGAACAGCGTTAGGCTGGTTTAAATCTTATTTGTCTGACAGATTCCAGTTTGTTCATGTAAATGACAAATCATCTTTAAACTCCAGGGTTAATTGTGGAGTACCACAGGGTTCAGTACTTGGGCCAATTCTCTTTACTATATATATGCTTCCAATAGGAAAAATGATCAGGGAGCATAGAGTACATTTTCACTGTTACGCTGATGATACTCAGCTTTACTTATCCATAAATCCTGATGAGCCCAACCAGTTAGATAGACTACAAGCATGTCTTGAAGACATAAAAACTTGGATGACTTTAAATTTTCTGCTTCTAAATTCAGACAAGACAGAAGTTGTCGTCTTTGGACCGGAGTCTTTAAAAAAGAAACTGCTTAGTCAATCACTTAACCTGGATGGCATTAAATTGACCTTCGGTATAAAGTAAAAAACCTTGGTGTTATTTTTTACCAGGACATGTCATTTAAATCCCATACTAAACAGGTTTCTAGGATTTCCTTTTTTCATCTCCGGAACATTGCCAAAATTAGAAATATCCTGTCCAGGAGTGATGCTGAAAAACTAGTCCATGCATTTGTTACTTCAAGGCTGAACTATTGTAATTCTTTACTATCAGGATGTCCACAAAATGCAGTTAAAAGCCTTCAGCTGATTCAAAATGCTGCAGCAAGAGTTCTGATGAAAATTAAAAAGAGAGATCATATTTCCCCTACTTTAGCTTCCCTTCATTGGCTCCCTGTTAAATCCAGAATAGAATTTAAATATCTCCTCCTCACATATAAAGCCCTTAATGATTTAGCTCCATCATACATCAGAGATCTGATTGTTCCATATGATCCTAACAGAGCACTTCGTTCTCAGACTGCAGGTTTACTGGTGGTTCCTAGAGTCTCTAGAAGTAGAATGGGAGGCAGATCCTTTAGTTATCAGGCTCTTCTCCTGTGGAACCAGCTCCCGGTTTTAGTCCGTGAGGCAGACACCCTGTCTACTTTTAAGGCTAGGCTTAAAACTTTCCTTTTTGATAAAGCTTATAGTTAGATTGGCTTAGGTTATCCTGAGCTATCTTCCTTATTTTTACCTCTGTCCTCTTTCCTCCCTGTTGGATGGAGTAAGGGGGAGTCAGGTTTAGCCTAAACCGGCTCAGTTATGGTTGAGGTGCAAACACACCCTCCATTTCTGCTACCTGTATGACCCCTTCTCTTTTCCAATGGTTATAATCAGTCTGACAGAGAGAGGTATCCCAATCCTTGTGGTTTTTAGTATAACAATGACCATCAGTGGGACCCTTTGTGGGGTGCTTTGAGATGACATTGTTGTAAATAAGCGCCGTTTAACTAAATAATCTGAACTGAAACTTTCTGTGTAGTTATGCTGCTATAGGCTTAGGCTGCTAGAGGACATAATGACCACTTTCACCCTCTTCGCTACATTCTTACACTACTCTCCAATTTTACATTATTTGCTGTTATTTCAACTTTTAACTTTGTTCTCTCTCTTTTCTCTTCCTAGAAGCTACACCTGGCCTGACGCCTGTGACACCTTTCTGGAGAGGGGCATCGTCTGAGCTTCTGATGGCAACAACTTAATGCTCACCCTCTACCGATGATCCGCATGGCCCCGTCTTTCAGTGTTTAACCCTTTCTCTCTCCTAGACATGGCTACTGACTGAGCTTTACTGTAACTAACTCTATGAGCTCTCTTCAGACTCTAATCTTGAAAACTGGCTCAGAGTTTATCTGTTCTTTCTTTCTAGGTGAAACGACTAAAGGAGCTACATCCATTAACATTTACTTTTCCTTCCCATAGAAAGTACTCCTGGATCAGTGCTTCTTTGTTCTCTTTGTGTCTGTGCTCTGTTCTCTCTAACCCCCAGTCGGTCGTGGCAGATGGCCGCTCACACTGAGCCTGGTTCTGCTGGAGGTTTCTTCCTGTTAAAAGGGAGTTTTTCCTCTCCACTGTCGCTACATGCATGCTCAGTATGAGGGATTGCTGCAAAGTCAACGCCAATGACTGTCCACTGTCTCTACGTGCTCATCCAGGAGGAGTGAATGCTGCAAGTCACTGACTGGATGCAATCTGCTGGGTTTCCTTAGACAGAAAAACTTTTTATCCAACTTGAATAAATAACAGAATCTGACTGAACTGTTCAATGATAAGGATTAATTGGAATGTATGTACCTGACTTTTGTGAAGTGCCTTGAGATGACATGTGTTGTGAATTGGTGCTATATAAATAAACTGAATTGAATTGAATGGAGAATAATTAGACAACCAGGTATAGAAGCAGGGAGAGGAGGAGAGTGGACCAATGAGAAACCCTAAGAAAATTTAGAGGAAAAGGGGGAACGGGTTTGCGGGAACTGGCTGTGAGACTGAGGGAATGAAGGGTTTTACTAGGGTTTGACTGGCCTTGGGAACACGGGAAAACGGGAAAAACAAAACTAAAAATTTAAACCCAAAAGGGGGAAACCCCAAAGATCAAAGGATAACACACTAAACTCCAAGGAGAGCGGGGAGCGAAAGCCCAATAAAACCCAAAATCAAAAACACCAAAAAAAACAAAGGGAAGTGCCCAAAAAAAATTTTAAAAACTGTCAGATGGAATTTAAACACTAGAACTAAAACCATAAGGAATCAGGGGAAAAATTAATCAAAAAAAAAAAAAACTTGGGGTTAAATAAAAATTTAAAAAGGAAAATCATTTTTAAGTAATAAATTAATGAGAAAGAAACCCAAAAAAGGGAATCCTCCTTTCCCCAAAAGTTTTGGGGGTTTTTGTAAAATTTTTTTTTTGGCAAATTCCAGGGGGGGCTTTTTTTCTGATTTTTTTTTCAAAATTTTGTGTTCCCCTTTGGTCGTCTCCCATTAAGTCCACTTTGCCTAAAACAACTTTCGGTTTGGTGCGATCTGACACTAAATGCTCCTTAAAGCTTAAAATTTTCACCTTTTAAATTTCTTTTTTAAAATTTTTTCCCTGGGCTCTTTTGTTACCGTTTCGTATTATCCTTTCTTTGTTTTGTCATAATGTTCCCCCCTGAAACCACGTCTGGGGAGGTGGCTACAGTCCCTGGATCTTAAAATTTCCCCTTAAAATTTCTAAATAAAAATTGCAACGCAGCCCACGGGAACCATGAAGTTTGCTTAAAGAGGTCTTAAACCCTTTTTCCCTTTAACTGCTTGTCTATAATTTTTTTTTTCTAATCTCCTGAGAAAAACTCTTTCCTTTGCTTCCTCTGGTTCATGTTAAATTTGGTTGGTACCCCACCTTCACCAAAAAAGAAACAGGGGACTACCTTAGCCCTATAAAAAGGGGGGCCCCTTTATTTAAATTTTAACAAGAATGTAAAACCCTGTGATGCTAGTTCATGGACACACCTTGATTTAAAAATGTCCTTTGGTCACATTATTTTGGGGGTACCATCATTTTTTATCCCCCCCTTGTTTCAAGATTTTTTTTGAAATAATTCTGTTGAAGCATGTTTTTAAATCAATGTCTGACTTTCATTTGTTCATTTTCAGAGAATTTTTATTCATTATTTCCTTTGTCAGATTCAAGTTATTTCTGTGACCATTGTGGGTTTTTCTTTCATTAACTGAGGGGTACCAACAATTTTGTCCATGTGTGTAACAGATTACATATTTCAAAAATGATCAATGTTTCTTAGTTTATTCTGGATAAACCTCTCTACCACCATGCAGAACCAATCTGGTCAAGATATCATTTGTCCAGCATTTATCACCCTAGTTTTTTGTATTTTTTAGCTGTAAACCCAGATAATTATTTCTGCTATCCCTTAAGTTTAGTATAACTTGATTTTATTATCTTTATATATTCATTAAGAGTTATTGTGGGGATGACTTCCTGTGAAAATCAGTGAAACAAATTAATAAACAATAGAACTGCAAGACACAAAACAACTGTGATCTGACGTACCTCAAGAGGCAATAACTGTAGACTGCAGTGGGTGGAGATCCAAATTCTGCTCTGTGTGCATAACTCTGTGCTTCACAGAGGAACATTAGCAAAAAAACGTTTTAGTATATGTATATATATATTATATTATATATAATATATATATCTCAGTCAGCCCCAAAATTTTGGACACACCTTCTCATTCAAAGGTTTTCTTTATTTTCATGATTATGAATATTGTAGCTTCACACTGAAGGCATCAAAACTATGAATTAACACGTGTAATTATATACTGAACAAAAAAGTGTGAAACAACTGAAAATATGTCTTATATTCGAGGTTCTTCAGAGTAGCCACCTTTGCTTTGATTACTGCTCTGCACACTCTTGGCATTCTGTTGATGAGCTTCAAGAGGACTAGTTTTTCATGATAAGATGAGAGATAATAAATGATGAGATAATAGTTTGGTTTAAGGGTTAGGAATATGACAAACCATAATAATTAAAGTCCACTAAACATTAGACTGTTCTGATAAACACACAAATCTGTATACTGTTGGTTATGTTGAGTAGAAATGCTCTAAAAACAACCAGATCAAAAAACAAAGGTCAAAGTTACTAAAGGCCAAGTTGAAGAAAGAAAAACAGCAAACTTACTGCTTGTTCAATCTAAAATGTTGAAGAAATTCCCATCCCTGTGTGAACCCAACTGAATGTGGAAGCATAAAATGATTCAGACGGTAGAAACAGGAAGTGTAAATGAAGCAAAGCATCATGTCACAATAGAAGAACAACCCATTATAGCAACTGCAGCCTGTACATGGTTCTGAACTCAGTAAGCCCTTCTCATGGGTTTATGAATGAAACAACTCAACGAGGTACTGGAGAGACTGGTTCTTGTTCATCTTAGGGCACCTCTGACACTTCATCTTCATCACCTTCATGTTGGTAGAGGAATTCCTGACATACTACTGGATAAACAGCTTCATGAGCATAAACAGTGCAGTTCTAGGAAATGACCACCAGGCGATGCCCCATGCAAACCTTTGCAATTTAACAATGCTTGTAGGAATAAGGGACTATGTTTTAAATGTAGTTTCTTCTGCAACAGTATTTCCCTCATCAGTCTAAGCTATTCCTCCACAATGAGCTAGTGAGCGGCTAAAGCTCAAACTCTGAGTCATGTTGAGCTTCAGAGATCAAGCCTGAGACCTGTCTTCTGTGCTAACCCTGTTGGTAAAAAACATGTTAAGTAAGTGAGCCAGAATAATTTATATTTGAATTTAGATCAGTTCAAAAACAGTTTATTTATCCCAAAGGGAAATTAAATGTTGTTGCATTTCATATTATCTAAGGTTCTTCCATCTCCTGCTCTCCCTGTGATTCCCTGCATGGAGAGAATGCCAAGAGTGTAAAGCAGTCATCAAAGCAAAGGGGGTCTAAAAGTATAAAAGATGTTTAGTCATTTAATTCCATATGCTTTCATTCACCGTGTTGATGCCTTCAGTTAGAATATACAATATAAACAGTTATGAAAATAAAGAGACACATTAAATGAGAAATTCTGTCTAAAACAGTGCATCTAAAACAAGTTTAGCAGCTTTCTGAGAGACAAAACACTTACTTGAAGTCTCCAAGGTCCTCAGTGTGAGCCGTGTAAAAACTGTTAAAGTGACCCTTCTTCACGCATCAGAGGCTGCAGCCAGCTCTCACACAGTGTTTTATGGAGCTGGAGTACTAAGCATTAGGACATTTACGTTTATAACTGCTTTCCGAATAAAGGCATGCATCAGAGAGCAAAACATATTTTAAAAACTTCAAAGTTAACATGAGGGGTTCTTGAACCGCTCTTTGTCTGACCCGTCACCTAGAGCCTGTTTGCCACGGGAGACCCTACCAGGGGCATTTAAGCCCCAGACAACATAGCCTCTAGGATCATTCGAGCACTCAAACCCCTCCACCACGTTAAGGTGGCGGTTCAAGGAGGGGTGGAGATGCAAAAACCCCTCATGACGACTACTAAATCGAGGCACGTGACGTCGCCCGGTACGGCGGAGCCGGGGTCCCACCCCAGCCATACTGGACCTGAACTGCAACGGCTCTGTTTTCTTGTAGATGAGTTGAATGAAGTAAAACCTTCTGATGCTGAAAGGTTTTACTTCTTTGGATTTATTTACAAGAAACCATCAAACATGGAGTAAAGTGAAGAAATCTGGTTTGCTGCAATGTGATGGGAAGAAAGTTGAACTCAATAATTAAAGTAACAACATAATGCTACTCAAATGCATGAACACGTCACTACGTCACCAGCATGGTGTCTGCGCTGGGACAAACGATTCGTGCGTCACTGATCACGTGAAAATTACTTGAGCAAAGCTGGATTTTGTTCTAATGTATTTTTAGAAGTTTTTTTAGTAAAACTCGTTGATCTATCAAAAATAAAAATAAGAAAAAACTAGTTGGTCAGTGTTACTTTAACAGAATTCCTGCAGTTTAGGTTTTCACCACCAGAGGGAGACAAAGTGTAGCCAATGAAGACTAGTACATGTCTCCTTAAAAAGGTTTGTCATTTCTGGGAAGCTGCATCAAAAATGCAAAGAGAAATAAAGGATTCTCTCCTGAGTTATCAACCAAAGCTAAGCAGAAAGAGCCGAGAAGTCTCAAGGCTTCTGTGGAAAAACACCTGGAAAGTTTCTATGATGCCGCTTCTAGAACATATAAACTGGAAGACCTCTGGTGTGTTTTCTCCTAACTTACCGTTTAGCACCAGCTGCTGGACTGTGAAGTAACACATGCAGCGGAGTCTGACATTTCCACGCAGCCTTTGAATGTACTATTAACTCTTACAGAGTTTATGTCCTGAAGGTTTATCTTCATCTTCAGACATGAAGCGTGTTGTTTTCCACTCTGACTGTTTCAGTTGGTTCTGGTCTTTGATTGAAAGTAACCCAAACCTGACTAGAGCTGTATGATAAATCAAACTCTTCATCTTAATGTCAGCAAGTGTAGGGAACAGCTTTCATGCCTTGCATCCCAGTAAAATATTGGTCCAGTTTGATGGACCTTCCACAGCCCAGATGTCCAGACCTGCTATAGACTCAACTGATGGAGGTGCTGAAGCTCACCATGATGGGAACATCTTGTTGAAGGAGAGAAAAAGAGAACAAGGTCATCATGATATTATTGAACAATAACATCTCAGTTTGATGAGATTTGAGATTTCACTACTGGTGTTAAGTTCAATCATTTCCTGATAAATGAAAACAGATGATGATGTTCTGGTCTAAATTTCTACACAGAGGAAATATTTATTATTTCTCTTTACAGAGTTCAAGTGATTAATAGAACCAAAAATGAAGGAAAAAAGTAAAAACATATTAAAGAAAAGGAGCATTTAAAGTATGAGATTTTACTTTTGGAAAAACTGTTCAAACCTCCTGAAACAAACAGCTACAAGAACGTCTTAAAATACACGTGTTCTCTTCAAACTGATATTTGTGGGCATTTTATGAACTCTGAGAGAATCTTTTGACCTTTTCCTCAGTCTGGAATAAAATCTACCAAACTAATATTGCATTCTAGAAGGATTCTGACCTAAATGTAAATGATATCCAAACCTGTTGGAACAAGAAGGCAGGTAGAACTAGAAATATTTGTGTTTCCTTGGAAGTTTGTTCTAATGTTCAAATGATTTTCATTCTTTGGGGCCTCCTGGCTCATTGCTCAGCATTTTAATTGTTACCTTGTCTCAACACATTTCATCCGTTTTTTGAAATATTCACTTTGAAACATCATGTTTGGAAACAACTGTATAAACTCACGTGCAACAGTAATACATAATAACAACAATAGATTTATTTCCGGTTCCGCTGGCCCCGCCCCCTCTTCCCAAACACGTGGATCTCTTCCGGGTTCTTCGTCCTTTGTTCCCTGTTCGTCAGCAGCCCAGCAGCGGGAGTGTTGATAAAGCTGTAAGAGAGCTGCAGCAGCAGCAGTTGATGAACTCTGGAAAGAAGTCCAGCAGCTTGAGGAACATCTGGTCAAAGAAACTGGAGGGAAGCAGGAGCTCAAACAGCGGCAGGACGCAGCAGAGGAAGAGACACCAGATGATGGATGATGTTTTCCAGCCCAGATTAGGTTTGGATGTTTCCTTCTTCATGCCAACTGTGTGGATGGTAGTTAAAGTTTAGGAGCCGTTTTCAGTCTGCTGGTGGATTATTCCTCTGAATTAGAACTCGTTGTTAGGATAGTGAAACATCAGCAGGAGCTTCTGGAGCCCAGCTCAGAAATATTAGAGTTTGAAACGACAGAGGATAATCTAACTGCGGTGAAGTGAGCCGACGATCGCTGACGGTAGAAATCAGATGCGTCCATCCATGGTGTATTACGGTAGAGGAGCTGTATGTTATGTACCAAACACCCTGCACCATGCAAACTGTTTAGGCTTCTACCTTCAGGTGGCGCTACAGAGCCCTGTCTGCTAAAACCAGCCTCCACGGAGACAGTTTCTTCCTCCAGGATGTTTCTCTGATGAACTCTTGACAGTCAGAGATCCAGAACAACACCAGACATCCTTGGACTGATCTCACATCATCTTCTATTGGAAACTCAGTTGTGTTTATATGTACATTTAAGAAGATATTCTTTATTATTGAGAACAAAATGTACCAGAGTCAAATTTCTTGTTTGTCTGAACAAACTTAATAATAAAGCTGATTGTATGTAGTTATCATTTCCTTTTAGTTATTTCAAAATAAAACAGCCACAACTGGATTAATATGTGTTATATATTTGTATATTTACAGTATGCATCACATATACTGTATCAGAAAGTGTTCATAATGCATGTAATGTGTTTCAGTGCTGCCAGCAGATGTTAAAGAAGAGGCTCCTGAAGAACAGAGTCCTGATGTGGATCAGCAGGAGCCAGAGCCCCTCCAGATAAAGGAGGAACAGGAGGAACTCTGGACCAGTCAGGAAGGAGAGCAGCTCACTGTGAAGGAGGAGACTGATACCAGGTTTCCATTAACTGCAGCTCCTATCAAGAGTAAGGATTTGTTTGTGTGTGTGTCTCCTGTCTGGCAGCTAACAGTCTGGTGCATCTGGTTGTCTTTTATGATCTAAAGTAGATTAGCTTCATAAAAAGGAGGAAGAAATGAGACGTTTCTCTAGTTTCAGAGTTGACTTTATTAAATGAATGACACATATATACATACAGTACATATCTGGGCCAGCACACCTAATCCTGTGATGGAACACAATGTGACTGTTTTTCATTTAATAAGCAAAATTAAAATGATCTCATGAAGCATTTGTACTGTATTTGTGTAAAACTACTTGACTTCTAACAGTAACTTAGTAACGATACACAAATGTCATGATTCACTGCGTTTCATTCAGGACAAACAAGCGTATAAATGTATAAAAGTTTTTACTTTATTCAACAGTGAAGAAAAATGTTTAGATTTGTCATCTGATTTTATCAGTACGTTCTAGTGTTTCTAAAAGTGGGCAGCATAGACCTGACTGGAGATTTAACTTGAGTCTGTCTATTAATATATTCATAATACAATAAAACCACATGATAATGGTCAATGTCGTTTAGGAATGTTTTCATAAGATTGTGCTGATATTTAATAACCAAAAAAGGTTTTAATGTATTGAAGTTTTTTAATCTTAACAATCCAGTGTACAGTTTGTACTTGAATGCACCATAGAGGTGCAGCTGGTGGAGGAAACCCTCCCAACCGACTCCCCAGAGACGGCGCCAATTAGTGTCTGCTGCTTACTTCAGATAATAAGTTTATTGTAGAGCAAGTTGCATATCTTATCACTGTTGAAAGAAAGCTAGCTTAAAGCTTTGTTTCTGTCGTCACTGTAGCTGAATAAGTAACCAATATTCCCACATAACAGACTCTAGTGATAGTGGGGAGTTCTGTTTTGTTGCTGGTTTTTAAAATTGCTGAGGAAAAACTAAAAGGATTCAGACAACAAAATATTTAGCCAACACCACGACCAAGCAGCCCAGGTGGATCTCTGGAACTAGGCACCCCACAGCTGCTCTGCCTATGATTGCCACCCCACCCAGAATGAGTGGTTCAAGTGATAATGGTCCTCTGTCTGTTTAGCATTGGGTTATGGTTTATCCATATTAAATCATGAAGCCCAACCATGCTGAGATGGAATGAAAAGAAACGGCTCATCTCAGGCTTATTATAAAATATTAATAAAATATTCTAAATTAATAAAACAGTAGTTGTTCCGTTTTTCATTATGTTAACTGATTACTGGTTTGATTGCCAACCCTCTGGACTTTCGTCTGTCTACTGCATCTTTTCTATGTTTCCTTTAAACCTAATAGCCTCTCCTTGGATCTGGGCATGGATGGTGCTGAATATCCCAAATTTTAATGAAATTAAGGCTGAGGTCATGCCTTTCAAATCCAGTGACTGCACCAATATCCCTCAGGGTTCTTGCCAGCGCTAGTGGGTCGCTACGCTGAAAATTGTCACCGCTACGCTGAAATTAGGCCGATACGCTTCTTTTTTATGATTTCTGGCAGCCCTTTAACTGGCATCTGGGTTTCCTCTCCGTGTGGTTTTTATATCGGCTATTGCGCCTGCGCTGAGTCTGTTCCCTCCCCCGCCACGCTCATAAAAATTTCTAGTGTGAACCCTGTCCCTTCCTTTGACCTTTCCTCTCTGGTCCTGCTTGAAGAATTCAGCAACACAAATTTAGTGGTAAAACAACAGCTTAAACCTTGGCTCACAGGTCAATGCTGTCTTTAAGTCCTTTGAATTTAGGCGACTGTCAGAAATCAAAACCCTCCTCTCTAGGCGTCACCTAAAGAGACTGATACAAGTATTTATCACCTCATACTTGAATTATTGTAACACTCTTTAGATTTCCCGGGCCTAACTCTCACATTTACAGCTGATACAAAATGGTGCTGCACGATATTTAACTGGTACATGACATCGAGAGCACGTAGCTCACGTTTTAGTGTGCTTTTACTGACTTCCCGTTCTGTTTTGAATCCACATGTTGTATAACCTTTCCCTTTTTTGGGCATAGGGGGCAGTAGAGAGTAATGCTATGTATTGTTGGAGAGAAGTAGTAGTGCTGGATGTGCGGTAGAAGTGGTCCTGGGGACCAGCATTAGGTTATCATGGGTTAACCAGTTGCCAAGCAAGATTTATTTGTTTGTCCTCTTTGCTAAAGGAAAAATAACGTTCTACGCCGTTCATCTGCCTCCTCTATGCTATTGCTTGGCAGCGGGGCAGGCCAGACACGAGCTTGTAACCAGCAAACAAGCCAAGAGAGATACCAGCCAGAAATCTTTCCACTAGAGTCAAGAGACGCTGTTCAGGATAAGGAAAGAAATACATTTTAACATTGTCTTAATGGCGTTTCCTCTTCTTAATTGTGTGAGCTGCTTCATTCTTACATGCCATTGAGATCTTAGATCAGCTGACCAGATGTTTTTGACTTTGATGCTTATGAGCTGTAGGGATGGGTGCCTTTCACATTTGAACCGATACTCGGTACCTGGGAATCGATACCCTTTCTCTCTCTCTCTCTGTCTCATATGTATGTATTTAATTACCAAACACAGTCTTATAGATCCAGGGGGATAATTTCACCTTAGCTACGTGTCAGAGGCAGGACATGAAACACTTGGGTTATTTTGTGTACTTCTACCATCTCCATAAGTACCAGGAGTAGGAGAGTTAGCCCTGCTGCTGCTCGCAGGAAAGGAAGTGCTACCTTCAAAACTAAATTTGGTGCTTTTAAAAACCTGCTTTCCAGGTTTTAACGGCATGTCTTTCTGTCCGTAAGTCAGCGTGGGTGACACAGAGCCTGAGGAGTGTGTTTTTTCGTCCAGCTTTTGTCAAGTTTGACTATAGAAAGTAGAGACGATGCAGGGACAGAAATCGCTCCCAACGTGATCTATTAAAATGAATGAATTTAGCTGGTAAAACGTACTATTACTAAATGCCGTGTGATCCTCTTTCTGTGATCCTCCTTAGATTAGAAGTTTTCCCGCCGCTGGCCTTGCACTTTGCATCACAAATATTGCAGCGAGCGTAATCTGCACCACATTTTGAAAAGTGGAGCAATACTTTGAGCGCTTTCTATCAGCCATGCTTTGTTGACGGTACTAGCGGCTACTGACGTCATTACACTCTAATGCGTGCAATGCTGTGTTCATGTCTGGCATGGAAAATTGCCCACTCTTCCTCAGTGCCACAATGATGCGTTTAGGTACTGAAACATGGTACCATTTGATTTGTGTGTGTTTGAACTCGGCATCCATGACTATTAGACACCCAGGTTGACTTTGCCCCACCTCCTCCCACAGACCCTCCGCTCTGTCAGCAGAATGCACTCCTTAAAGGGGACATATCATGCAAAATCCACTTTTTTAGCTCTTAAACTCATTTTTGTGTATTGGGAGTCTCTGAAAATCTAGAAAATTTGAATTCAGTCACTCCAGATCCTGCAATGATATACTTAGATGATTTTTGGGTCATATTTGGTCAGTCCAGATTTTTCCATTTTCTATTACGTTTCGTTCTCTAGTCAGAACCTCTTCGGCTTGCCTGTGTCAGGATTGACATTTTGGACTCCTGTTTGGCTCTGTGTTTTGCCTTTTAGTTATCTTATTATTTGACCTTAGCAGTTTTGTTCCTCCAGTTTATTTGATGTAGTTTTTGTTCTCTCTCTCCTGCCTCCTAGTGTGTGTGTGTGTGTGTGTGTGTGTGTGTGTGTGTGTGTGTGTGTGTGTGTGTGTGTGTGTGTGTGTGTGTGTGTGTGTGTGTGTGTGTGTGCAAGTTGGGGCTCAGTCTCCTGAGCCCCAACACGCAGCCAAGCCTCTGGACTCAGCTAAGTATCCTGAGCCCCAACACGCAGCCAAGCTTACAGAGCCTCAGCCGGCCGCTGCCAGGTCTACAGAGCCTCAGATCCGAGTTCCAGAGTTTTGAGAGGGGTTCGAGGACGAACCGCCTCTGACCCAAGTTCCAGAGTTTCGAGAGGGGTTCGGGGACGAACCGCCTCTGACCCAAGTTCCAGAGTTTCGAGAGGGGTTAGAGGTAGAACCGCCTCTGACCCTAGTTACTGGCCAAACGGACTGTGCTCCTGGCCAGACGGACTGTGTTCCTGGCCAGACTAACTGACTAACTTCGTCGCTGGCTTCGTTATTGCAGGCCCCCTGATCATCGGCCTTATGGATTTTTTTTGTTATTCCCTTTCCTGGAGATTATGGACTCTGGTTTTGTGGTTTTGTTTATTGAGCTAATTTTGTTTCGGACTCTTGCCCTCCTCCCAAGGCCTCCCTCCGCCCACCCTGGGTGGCTTATTTTGTGTTTGGACTCGGTCCCTCCTCCGAGGCCTCCCTCCACCCGCCCTGGTCGGACTGTTTTGCTTTGAACTTTTGTTTTAGTTTCCAGAGGTCATCTGGAATCCGACCTTGAGGGGTGGGTTATGTCAGGATTGACATTTTGGACTCCTGTTTGGCTCTGTGTTTTGCCTTTTAGTTATCTTATTATTTGGCCTTAGCAGTTTTGTTCTTCCAGTTTATTTGATGTAGTTTTTGTTCTCTCTCTCCTGCCTCCTAGTGTTTGTGTGTGTGTGCCTCCTAGTGTTTGTGTGTTTGCGTGTGTTTTCTTCCTCTCGCCCTTTGTTTCCTGTTATGGTTTTCTTATTACTGGGTATGGTATTATTATTATTATTATTATTATTATTATTATTATTATTATAGTTCTTTGTCTTCTTTGAATCCTCTAGTTTTATTTCTCTTTTGGTATTTTTGTGTTTTATTATGTTTTAGTATTTGTTCCTATGTTCCCTCTCGTTTCTATGTTTACTTTAGTTCATAGTTATTCTAGTTCGTTATTTCCTCTTCTGATTTATTCTCTTGCTTAGTTTGTGTTTTCTGTTTATTGTTTATTTAGTCCTTTCTCTCTTCATCAGCCTTTTTATTTGTTTCACCTGTTCCTTCTGCTTCCCTGCCTTGTCGCACCTGTTCTCAGTTCCCTTGATTAGCTGCCTTTGTCTTTCCCCAGTATATTAGTTGGTTTGGTGTCTCTGTTCGAGGCTGGTTCCTTGTTGCTCGTCACCCCTCGTCCATGACCTTGATTATGCTTTGTTTTGTTTTTGCCTCGCCTGGAATTCTTTACCTGGGAGAACCTGCAGGGTTTTTACATTTCTTTGGGCTTAGTAAATAAACCTTTGGATTTACAAAGATGAATTCTCCGAGCTAGAATCGCTTCGAGGCCGACCGGTAGTCCTTCTCCATGGCCTCACCGAACTCCTCCCAGGCCCGAGTTTTTGCCTCTCCCACAGCTCGGGCCGCAGCACGCTTGGCCTCACGGTACCCGTCAGCCGCCTCAGAAGTCCCACAAGGCAACCGCAGGCGATGGTCCTTTTTCAGTTTGACGCCCCCTTACTCCCGGGTGTCCACCACCGGGTTCTGGATTGCCCCCGGGGGCGACAGGCACCGAGACCTTAGGGGCCGCAGCTAGGGGCGCAGCATCGACAATAATGCGGAAAAGGGTCCCATCGGACTCTTTTCTCCAACACCCCCCCGGAACTGGTAAAGCTCCCCCGGGAGGGGGGAGTTGAATACATCCCGGCCCGAGGGCTCCGCCAGGCGTTCCCACAACCCCACTATGCGTTGGGCCTGCCAATTCTGTCCGGTTTTCTCCTCCCCCACGACCCAACTCACCACCAGTGGTGATCATGACAGCTCAGCCCCCTTTTCACCCGTGCCCAAAACAGCCCGAAGGTTGATATACAACCAACAAAGTCGATCTTGACCTCCTGCCAGGGTGGTGTCCCAAATGCACTGATGGACCCCTTATGCTTGAAACAGGTTTCATTATGGCAATCCGTGACTAGCACAAAGCCCCAATAACAAAACCACTCCGTTCAGATCGGGGAGGCCTTTCCTCCCGATCACGCCTCTCCGGGTGTCACGGGTCGTTTCCCCAGGGCGTTGAAGCCCCCCCAGCAAAATAATGAGTCCCCGGGGGGGGCATATCCACCCTCCACGGACACCAAAAGGCCGGGGACTCCGCATTACCGCTCGGGCCCCCCTGGGCCCAAAAGACAGTCAGGACCTTCCCCGACCCCAAGGGGCAGGATGCGACACCCATCCACCGGGGTAAAACCCCAACACGAGACGGCTGAGCTGGGGGGGCAAAAAGCAAACCCCCCCCACCCGCCGCCCCTCCCGTGGGCCACTCCAAATAAAGAGACTCCAGCCCTTCAAGGAGATGGGGTTTCCGACCCCCCTCGTGCGTGGGGGTGACCCGACTATTTTTATCTATCTCTCACCCCCCGCACAAGCTCAGGCTCCTTCCCCCCAGCGGGTAACATTCCACGTCCCCAAGCCAGCCTAAACACCGGGATCGGGGCCCTGAGGTCTCCACCTTCTCCCCCCCCAACCCTTTCACCCGGGCCCCCCCACGGTTCCCCCCCGCGGGTGGGCCCCCGGGGGGTGACCTCCGCTTTTCGTTCGGGCTTGGGCCCGGCCGGGGGGCCCCGAGGAGAAAACCCCGGCCCCAGCGCTCTCCGACAGTCCCGACCCCAGGCCTGGCCCCAAAGGGTGGGACCCGGCTCAGCCGTACCGGGCGACGCACGTGCCTCGATATACTTCCCCCCTCATGAAGGATTCTTGATTCCGCATTGCCGGGACTAATTTGGGGGACCTGTTCCCGGTGCATGTTGGACTCCGGCAGGGTCCCCTTTTGGGTCACCGTCCTGTTCATAACTTTTTTTGGACAGGATTCTAGACGCACCCAAAGGGGCCGGAGGGGGTCGGTTCGGGGACCAGGGGATTTCGTCTCTTTTTTTTGCAGATGACGTGTTCCTGCTGGCCCCCTCTAGCCAAGACTTTACAGCAGGCGCTGGGGCGGTTCGCAGCCGAGTGTGAAGGGGCTGGATCAAGATCAGCTCCTCCAAGTCAGAGGCCATGGTACTCAACCGGAAAAGGGTGGCTTGTCCTCTTCAGGTTGGAGGGGAGTTCCTGCCTCAAGTGGAGGAGTTCAAATATCTCTGGGTCTTGTTCACGAGTGGGGGGAAGAATGGAGGGGGGGAGATCGACAGACGGATCGGTGTGGCTGCCGCAGTAATGGGGGCGGGTTTTCCGGTCCGTTGTGGTGAAGAGAGAGCTGAGCTGAAAAGCGAAGCTCTCAATTTACCGGTCGTCTACGTTCCTACCCCCACCTATGGCCATGAACTTTGGGTCATGACCAAAGAACGAGTCCCGATACAAGCGGCTGAAATGAGCTTCCTCCGTAGGGTGGCCGGGCACTCCCTTAGAGATAGGGTGAGGAGCTCAGCCATTCGGGAGGGGCTCGGAGTAGAGCCGCTGCTCCTCCACATCGAGAGGAGCCAGTTGAGGTGGCTCGGGCATCTATACCGGATGCCTCCTGGACGCCTTCCTCGGGAGGTGTCTGGGGAGAGGGACGTCTGGGCGTCTCTGCTGAGTCTGCTGCCCCCCGCGACCCAGTTCCGGATAAGCGGAAGACGACGAGTACGAATTCTCCGAGCTTTTGTCTGCATTTTGGTCTGACCCAAAACCACCCCGTGACAGCCTGGTTTAAATTTATTTTGAAATTCTTATTTCCCCCACTTCAAGAACGAGTTCTTCAGCAACCTCCGCCAGTATCAAGATTAAGGGCTCAGTTCCTTCTGTCTATGGAAACGACAGACGCAGTAAAGCGGTAAGCTGCAAATAACGCTAAAATTAAAACAAACTTTATTTTAGACATGAATTTATTGTGTGCTGATATGACGTTCGTGCCATTGTTTAGATAGCATAACATGGTGTCTTCTGCTAATCTTAGTGCTGTTTACTCCTTTTAGGTCCTTGAGGACATAATTGTACTGCATGTTTTAATATTATTACATGAACAGTTTTACGTAGTTTTTGCCATTTTTGTCTTGCTTCTGTGGCGCTAGATAATTGTTGAGAACCTACAGAAATGGCCGAGCAGGTGGAACACTCTTTGACCGAGTGGGAGTCAGGGTGCGAAGTGCCTCATTAGGATTTAAAGAGACGGCACTAAAACGCATTGCTCTCAGATGCACCTCAGAGGAGGTAAAAGAGGAACCTGAGGAGCTACAATAACAAGGGGTTCAAACCAAGGCATTGCATTTCCACTTTATTTAGACCACACCTGACTGATTTTAATGTGAAAAGAAGGAATTTAAAAGTATGACATGTCCACTTCAAAGGAGAGAGCACCTGCAATTAAATGGTACCTCATTGCCAATTTAGGAGGCCCCCAAGCCCACCAATGCACTGTGCCTGGCGTCAGTGCATGCTCATGCCTAAAACCCCGGCATAACCGCCAGGCCCCCACCAACCTGCTGTTGCTCCTAATAAAGCCATGAAGTGAACTCCTGGTCCCTGAACAACTGACAGTTAACAAAGTTTATCTACAGCCACTGTAGCTCTGGTGTTCATTCTCGTACTCGTCGTCCTTCGCTTTATCTGGGACTGGGTCGCGGGGGCAGCAGACTCAGCAGAGACACCCAGACGTCCCTCTCCCCAGACACCTCCTCCAGCTCCTCCGGGGGAAGCCCAAGTCGTTCCCAGGCCAACCGAGAGACATAGTCCCTCCACCGTGTCCTGGGCCGTCCCTTGGGCCTCTTCCCGTTGGGACGTGCTTGGAACACCTCCTGTGGAAGGCACCCAGGAGGCATCCGGTATAGATGCCCGAGCCACCTCATCTGTCTCCTCTCGATGTGGAGGTTCAGGGGCTCTACTCCGAGCCCCTCCCGGATGGCTGGGCTCCTCACCCTATCTCTAAGGGAGTGCCCGGCCACCCTACGGAGGAAGCTCATTTCAGCCGCTTGTGTCCGGAATCTCGTCAAATCAAGTTAACCAACACAATCCTGCAGCATCCAGAGCCTTAAGGAACTCCGGGCGGATCTCATCCACCCCCGGGGCCTTGCTACCGGGGAGCTTTTTAATCACCTCGGTGACCTCAGCACCAGAGATTGGAGAGCCCGCCCCAAGGTCCCCAGGCTCCGCTGCCTCAGTGGAAGAGGTGCCGGTGGGATTGAAGCCATACGGAAGTCGTTTTCCATGGCCTCTCTGAACTGTTCCCAGGCCCGAGTTTTTGCCTTAGCAACCACCCGAGCCGCATGCCGCTTAGACTGTGGGTACCGATCAGCTGTTTCCGGAGTCCCACAGTCCAGAAAGACCCGATTGGACTCCTTCTTCAGCTTGACAGCATCCCTCACCGCTGGTGTCCACCAGCGGGTTCAAGGATTGCCGCCGTGACAGGCACCAACAACCTTGCGACCACAGCTCCGGTAAGTCACCTCAGCAATGGAGGTGCAGAACATGGCCCAGTCAAACTCAATGTCCCCCAACTGCTGCTTGGTGTTTGAAGCTCTCCCAGAGGTGGGAGTTAAAGCTCCGCCTTAGGGCAGACTCCACAAGACAAGATTCGTTTTGGTCTGCCAGGTCTCACCGGCATCCTCCCCCACCATTGGAGCCAGCTCTACACCAGGTAATGGTCAGTGGAAAACTCCGCTCCCGTCTTCATCCGAGTGTCCAAAACATGCGGCTGCAAATCAGATGACACGACACCAAAGTCAATCATTGAACTGCAGCCTACGGTGTCCTGGGGCCAAGAGCACATATGGACACCCTTGCGCTTGAAGATGGTGTTAATTATGGACAATCCATGATTAGCACAGAAGCCCAATAACAAAACACCAATCGGGTTCAGAACGGGAGGGCCATTCCTCCCAACCACACCCCTCCAGGCCTCACTGTCATTGCCAACGTGAGCGTTGAATTGTTTACTAAAACCAGCTGCCACAGAGACAGTTTCTTCCCCCAGGTTGTTTCTCTGATGAACATTTAACAGAGTACCAAACAACTGCATACTAAAGTTTCAAATGCACCTTTGTATATATGTATTTAAGGACATAAAGATATATGCATAAACATATCTTATAACGCATTAAAAACATTTTTTTTAATTAAAAAAACCCATAGAGCAAAGTCATCAGGAGTTAAATTCCTTGTTTGTATGTACGAACTTGGCAATAGAGCTAATTCTGATTCTGAAGTCCCCCAGCAGAACAAGGAAGTCCGCAGGAGGGGCGCTCTCTAACACCCCCTCCAAGGACTCCAAAAAGAGTGCGTAGTCTGAGCTGCTGTCTGGTGCATAAGCACAAACAACAGTCAGAAACTGTCCCCCCACCCGTAGGCGGAGGGAGGCTACCCTCTCACCGCGACAGACACCAACAACGCCGAGATGGGGGTGCAACAAGTATGCCCACCACAGCTCGATGCCTCTTACCAGGGGCAACTCCAGAGTGGAAGAGTGTCCAGCCCCTCTCAAGGAGACTGGTTCCAGAGCCAGAGCCGTGCGTCGAGGTGAGCCCGACTATTTCTAGGCGGAACCTCCATCACCAAGTCAGGCTCCTTCCCCTCCAGAGAGGTGACATTTGACGTCCCAAAAACCAGCTTCCGCAGCCTAGGATCAGACCGCCAAGGTCTCTGCCTTCGGCTGCCACCCACATCACATTGCACCTGACCCCCGAGCTGTGCCCACCCAGGCTCCATGGGTGAAAGGCGCTCGCCAGCATGCCTCACCTCCTGGCCGTGATTAGTATTTTAAGCGATTTTTAAGCGCTTTTATGTTTGGCTCAAATTTATTGGCTTGTTTTACCTAGGTCATATTTGTTTGTTTACCAGTATACCGTAATACTGTATTAAATCAGCAATGTAATAACTTTTTTTGTTTTATCTTTAAAGAAAAGCTATTAAATCATTGTACTCATTTGTGTTTTAGAATGCCGTAGGTATACCATGACAACTTGAAACATTTACACTCAAGTTTATCATGCTGTTGTAGCATCTCTGATTTTAATTCAATTCAGAAATACTTTATTGATCCCGGGGGAAATTAATGTTTGCTCATATATGCAGGTTTTCTTAATTTCAGTTCAATCTTATCATCTTCTAAAATTGTCGGGATAAAGTTGTATAATATTTAAGTGTTTCAATTTTCTGCAGATGTTAAAGAAGGGTCCTGCGACCAGAGCCCGATATGGACCAAATCAGCTGGGTCTCCCCCCAAACCTCATTTAACAGCAAAAAAGAAAAAGAGACTTCCCAAACGAGCTGCTGACCAAAAAAAAGGAGAAATTTAAAGTAGGGACTTGGAATAGCAAATCCAGCAGAAACCCAATCTAAATACTCTAGAGTCCCTTCAGACATTTGGAGACTGAAGACAGTGAAAATTTAAGAGGATGATGTGTGAAGCACATGAACTGAGTTTAAAAATTTTTCAACCCCTTTAAACTGAAGACAGTGAGGGGGATTTAAGGAGGCAGGGCTCCAGGATCAGCCAAAAACACTGTCAACAAATATTTGAACTGCTCTGAGTGTGGAGGAAAATTTGCTAACGGGCGTTCTCTTCAGAGTCACATGACATGTCATCCAAGATTAACGTCTTCAGATTGTTCCGCTAATGAGGCGTGTTTCAGAGAGAAGAAAAACATAGATTCACTGACAAAAATCCAGAAAGGTAGTAAAAAGTTTAATTGCAGTGAGTGTGGTCAAGGTTTTACCAGGAAATATGATTTAAAACGACACACAAAAGTCCACACTGGGGAGAAACAGTTTGGTTGTGATGCTTGTGAAAAAAGATTTTCCAAAAAGTCAGAATTAAACAGACACACGAGAATCCACACAGGAGAGAAACCTTTTGGTTGTGATGCATGTGGAAAAAGATTTTCCCGAAAGTCAAATGTAAAGAATCACATGAGAATCCACACAGGAGAGAAACCCTTTAGTTGTGATACATGTGGAAAAAGATTTTCCAAAGAGTTACAATTAAATAAACACAAAAGACTCCACACAGGAGAGAAACCATTTGGTTGTGATACATGTGGAAAAAGATTTTCCCGAAAGTCAAATGTAAAGAATCACATGAGAGTCCACACAGGAGACAGACCCTTTGATTGTGATACATGTGGAAAAAGATTTGCCTCCAAGTCACGATTAAACATGCACATAAGAATCCACACAGGAGACAAACCCTTTGGTTGTAATGTTTGTGGAAACAGATTTGCCTGGAAGTCAAATTTAGACAAACACATGAGAATCCACACAGGAGATAAACCCTTTCGTTGTGATGTTTGTGGAAACATTTTTGCCTGGAAGTCAGTTTTAGACAAACATATGAGAGTCCACACAGGAGAGAAACCCTTTGGTTGTGATGCATGTGGAAGCAGATTTGCCACCAAGTCACAATTAAACACACACATGAGAATCCACACAGGAGACAGACCCTTTGTGTGTCACACATGTGGAAAAAGATTTTCTCGAAAGTCAAATGCAAAAATTCACATGAGAATACACACAGGAGAGAAACCCTTTGGTTGTGATGCATGTGGAAAATGTTTTTTCCAAAAGTCATGTTTAAAGAGACACTCGAGAATCCACACAGCCAAGAAACCCTTTGATAATGATGCATGTGCACCAAGAGTTTCTGAAAAGTTCAAATTAAACCAACACATGAGAATTCAAACAGGAGACAAACCTGTTTAGTTGTGATGCATGTGGGAAAAGATTTGCTTCAAAATTATATTTAAACAAGCTAATGACAATCCATACAGTAGAGAAAAACCCTTTGGTTGAGACGCTTGTAATAACGTTTTTGCCATCAAGTCACCTTTAAACATCCACACAAGAATTCCAACTGGAGAAAAACCTTTTGGATGTGATGAATGTGGTCAAAACTTTAAGTCAAATCTAAACCAACACACTACTTTACAAAAAAGATAACCTCATTGATTATGATTGTGGAAAGGATTTATTTAAGCCCCTTTTTGATCATAGATCCTCTATAAACATGCGGCCTGAACCCCCATAATGGATAACTTCGTCTTTTCACAGCTTCTCTTAGCTGCTCTGGTCTTCTTAGTCAGTTTATTCTTGGCCTTATAGAGAAGCTGGTTCTCTCTGCTGTGGGACTCTTTATTTGGTCTGACCCAGCTTTCTCATGTGTGGTTGCTGATATGTGCAAAATTACTTGGTGGCAACACAAATGTTGTCACAAATACAGATTTATGTTTGTGTCAATGAGTTTGTTCAGGTGGCTGCTTTTGCGGTCCGATTATTTGTCAATTAATCGAAAAAAAAAAAGTTGACAGATTAAACGATTAGCAAAATAATTGTTTTTGCAGCACTACTCCAATCTTTGCTTTCAAAGCAGGCCTATAACTTCTATTTTGACTCCTCTGTCCACTTCCTTATAGCCTTACCACAGGGTTAGAAGTTTCTTCAATTCTGTTGGTTTGTATGAGCTGAAGCAGACAGTCTTCATAGTCCTAAAGCTGCTCAGGGCACAGCGCGATAGGCATTTATAACTGTGTAGCAGTGGTCCAGAGTGTTGGTGTCTCTGGTTGGGTTCTCTTTATTTGGTAAGTTTATAGGTGAGATTTGTTTTGTCAAAGTCCCAGAGAACAATGACGAGGGAGTCTTGGTGTTGGTTCTTCTACGTCTGTGATCAGGTCAGTTAGCTAAAGGCAGCAGATCTTTTAAAATTCCAGTTTCTTGTGCTGAGGAGGAACAGCTCGCTCCTGTAGTTTGCCAGGGAGCGGATATTGGCCAGGTAGATATGTGGGAGCAAAGCTTGCAGTTCTGTCAGAGCTTGACAAGCATACCTGCACATTTTCCCAGTCTTCTTCTCCAGTAATTTCCACAGAGAGCTGCTGCTCTTCCGACTAGGATCTCAAAAAAACTCTGGATGGGTGGAAACCGAATAAAACTTGCTCGGAGAGGACTAACTGATTTTTAGGAGTTGCTCTCTGGTTGGTAGGACCTGGAGTATAAGCAAGCTGTGCAATACATTTGAGCATGCGTGGGTCAATCGAACTAAAGGTTTTGGCTACCAATCCAACCACGCCGTCTTTGTGATTTGTGTCGAGTGCAGGTATTGGGCGTGAACATAAGGCTTACAGACATTGGTTTTAAAGCTTTAAGCCTTTAATATACTAGCCGTACAAAGACCGGTGCACATTGTGCCATGTTCAGTTGCTCTAATGGATTTTATAGGCTTGAACGGTGGCGGAAAAATCACGATTGCATTGGGGACATGTTGTCATAAACCTCCGTTCATTCTTCACAATTTCCCAATAGAAAAGAAAGATCCAGATGGATCAATATTATTGGTCCCCTTTTCCCTTTTTATTTGTATATACACTGCTCAAAAAAATAAAGGGAACACTTAAACAACACAATATAACTCCAAGGAAATCAAACTTGTGTGAAATCAAACTGTCCACTTAGGAAGCAACACTGATTGACAATCAATTTCACATGCTGTTGTGCAAATGGAATAGACAACAGGGGGAAATCTTTGGCGATTAGCAAGAGACACTCTATAAAGGAGTGGTTCTGCAGGTGGGGACCACAGACCACTTCTCAGTACCTATGCTTTCTGGCTGATGTTTTGGTCATTTTTGAATGTTGGTGGTGCTTTGAAACTCGTGGTAGCATGAGACGGACTCTACAACCCACACAAGTGGCTCAGGTAGTGCAGCTCATCCAGGATGGCACATCAATGCGAGCTGTGGCAAGAAGGTTTGCTGTGTCTGTCAGCGTAGTGTCCAGAGCCTGGTGGCACTACCAGGAGACAGGCCAGTACACCAGGAGATGTGGAGGAGGCCGTAGGAGGGCAACAACCCAGCAGCAGGACCGCTACCTCCACCGTTGTGCAACGAGGAACAGGAGGAGCACTACCAGAGCCCTGCAAAATGACCTCCAGCAGGCCACAAATGTGCATGTGCCTGCACAAACGGTTAGAAACCGACTCCATGAGGATGGCATGAGGGCCCGACGTCCACAAATGGGGGTTGTGCTCACAGCCCTACACCGTGCAGGACGCTTGGCATTTGCCAGAGAACACCAGGATTGGCAAATTCGCCACTGGCGCCCTGTGCTCTTCACAGATGAAAGCAGGTTCACACTGAGGACATGTGACAGACGTGACAGAGTCTGGAGACATCGTGGAGAGCGATCTGCCGCCTGCAACATCCTTCAGCATGACCGGTTTGGCAGTAGGTCAGTAATGGTGTGGGGTGGCATTTCTTTGGAGGGCTGCATGGCCCTCCATGTGCTCGCCAAAGGTAGCCTGACTGCCATTAGGTACCGAGATGAGATCCTCAGACCCCTTGTGAGACCATATGCTGGTGCGGTTGGCCCTGGGTTCCTCCTAATGCAGGACAATGCTAGGCCTCATGTGGCTTGGAGTGTGTCAGCAGTTCCTGCAAGTTGAAGACATTGAAGCTATGGACTGGCCCGCCCGTTCCCCAGACCTGAATCCAATTGAGCACATCTGGGACATCATGTCTCGCTCCATCCACCAACATCACGCTGCACCACGAACGGTCCAGGAGTTGGCGGATGCTTTAGTCCAGGTCTGGGAGGAGATCCCTCAGGAGACCATCCGCCGTCTCATCAGGAAAATGCCCAGGTGTTGTAGGGAGGTCATACAGGCATGTGGAGGCCACACACAATACTGAGCCTCATTTTGACTCGTTTCAGGGACATAACATCAAAGTTGGATCAGCCTGTAGTGTGTTTTTCCACTTTAATGTTTTGTGTGACTCCAAATCCAGGCCTCCATTGGTTAATAAATTTGATTTCCATTGATGATTTTTGTGTGATTTCGTTGTCGGCACATTCAACTTTGTACAGAACAAAGTATTCAATTAGAATATTTCATTCATTCAGATCTAGGATGTGTTATTTGAGTGTTCCTTATATTTTTTGTGCAGTGTAAATTTTTGCATTTAGAAGATAAGTTGTTGTGAATTGATCATATGTATGCAGAGTTTGCTCTTTAATAATGCCAGTGCTCGAATCACTCTTTCATCTATTGTTTAAATATCAACGCCATATTCGGCTGGTTTTCCTATGACAATAATTGACAGACCGAAGAGTTATTTAATTAAATATTAAGTAATTTAAACATATTATTGCACAACAGCATTTATGTGTGCCATTCAATGATGTCAATTCAAAACATTCTGAGGCTCACATTTTCTGGTAACTTCAATCAGGTTCATATTATCAATGTCGGTTTACAGTCCTCTGTAATGAAACATGGAATAAACCCTAAATTCAATGTAATAGTTTATTTTACACCATTTAATTTCTGTTGTTTCTCTGTGTGTTGGATGTCTTTCTGAGTTTATCTGTGAATGTCCCAAGCTTCCTCTCAGCTAAGATTATAATATAGTTTAAAGGTAAAAGTTTATAGTTCAAAACGTGGGTTTTTATCCAATCAGGAGCTTTCTTTGCTTTCTTTGCCTCAGAAGCAACAAAGACTGAACTCCACTTTGACAAACCTCCTTACAAAATGTTAAAGTTGTATTAAGTTGTATACAGTTTGTATTAAGTCTATAAAAGCCACAAATGGCAGGTGTGGCACGATTATGGTTATAGTTTTATTCCTGATAATTTCTACATTTGATTCCATGGAGGAAGACCCCTCTCCCACATTCAGCTGCTGAAGGAGACCTCAGCTGACTCTGCTGCAGTGGGAGAAGTTACCGCTCAGCGTTGATGGTCAGGTTTTGGTGTCTGCAGAAAAAAACATGTTAATGAAGTCATATCCCACTGGTTTTATGTTCTCCACACTGGCTCCCAGCAGATAATAGGATTAATTTTAAATAACTTGTGCTCACCTTCAGAGCTCTAAATGGCCAGGCTCCAGATTATCTGTGTGATATTGTAACCAAACTGCTGCTCAGAATCTGTTGGTTGTTCTTCATCCCAGGCTAAAAGCTAAGAGGAACAATCAGCCGGTGGATCCAAAGCTTGGTGATAGTTTGAGACTTTGTTTTACTGACTCTAATGATGTCTTTGGAAATTAGTTAAAAACCTTTCTGGTTTATCACAGTTTTATGTCATGATTGCATTGTAATTTTTTTTATTTGTGGTATAGTGATCCTTAATTTAATTTTACCTCTGTTGTACAGCACTCTCTGACTGTGTGTCAAGAAAATGGAGCTGGATAATAAAACTGTACTTCTTTTTTTTACATTTCTGGCTCTTTAGCAGCAAGTATTTCAACATATATGGTCCCAACATGGACATCCAGCATCTCACCTTTACTCTACTTGCTTCATTTATGACAAAGCTCTGTCATGAAGTCGTACCTTTTATGACTTAATAAAGACTTTGTTGATTAGCAGCTGAACATTATTTTTCAGCTTACAACTTTTTGTCCTTTTTTTACTTTAATCATGGTTGTTTTATATTTTTCTTGTCTTGGCAATTTATCTTACTTTAAATGAAATTGTTTTAATCTTTCCAGACTCCTATGTCATTTAGTTTTGTTTTACTGCAGTATCTGTGTTTATGTCTTGGTTTTTAAAGGAGCTATAAAAGCAAGATTGAATTGAATCTTCTTTTCCATATAAAATCTAACTCTGAATATATTTTCTTACCCTTTTAACTAAAACTATTTGACTACTCGGATTCAGATTTCTGTGCTAGTCTCAGATTGTCCATAAGGAACACCATGTTCAAGCATAAAGGTGTTCATCAGTGCACCTGGCACCAGGACACCCTAGGAAGGAGGTCAATGATTGACTTTCTTGTCGTGTTTCGTCAGACCTTCGGCCGCATGTTTTGGACACTCGGGTGAAGAGAGGGGCTGAGCTGTCCACTGATCACCACCTGGTGGTTAGTTGGATCTACTGGAAGAGGAGAAAGCCGGACGGACTTAGCAGGCCCAAGCACAAAGTGAGGGTCTGCTGGGAACGTCTGGCGGAGCCCTCGCCCAGGGATGTATTCAACTCACACCTCCAGGAGAGCTTTGACCAGATTCCGGGGGAAGACATAGAGTCCAAGTGGACCATGTTCTCCGCATCTGTTGTCGATGCCACTTCCCGTGGCTGTGGCCATAAGGTCTGTGTTGCCTGTCGCGGCGGCAATCCCAGAACCTGGTGGTGGACACTGGCAGTAAAGGATGCTGTCAAGATGAAGGAGTCCTATCAGCTGTGGTTGGCTTGTGGGACTCCTGAGGCAGCTGACGGGTACTGTGAGGCCAAGCGTGCCGGGGATGTGGCAGAGGCAAAAACTCGGGCCTGGGAAGAGCTTGATGAGGCCATGGAAAAGGACTACCGGTTGGCCCCGAAGCAATTCTGACAAACCATCCGGCGCCTCCGGAGAGGGAAGCAGTGCTTAGCCAACACTGTTTACAGTGGCGGTGGGAGACTGCTGACCTCGACTGGGAACATTATCGGGTGGTAAATGGACTGAACTTATATAGCGCCTTTCCAGTTATACAGACCGCTCAAAGCGCTTTACACTAGACCCACATTCACCCAATCGCACTCACTAACGCTCACACATTCATACACCGATACGCAGATCGGTAGGCAACTTGAGGTTAAGTGCCTTGCCCAGGGGCACATCGACATGGGGCACATCGGCAGGAGAAAGCTGGAATCGAATCCACAACCTTCTGATTCCAAGATGACTACTCTTCCTACTGAGCCACAGTCGCCTGGGTGGTGGAAGGAGTACTTCGAGGATCTCCTCAATCCTGACATCACGCTTTCCCTGGTGGAGGTAGAGGCTGGGGACTCTCTTCAACATTGCGTGGCGGTCGGGAACAGTGCCTCTGGACTGGCATAAGAAGGTTGACCGGAGGGTGTGTTCCAACTATAGGGGGATCACACTCCTGTGTACGGCCGATAGTCGAACCTCGGCTTCAGGAGGAGCAGTGTGGTTTTTGTCCCGGCCATGGAAAACTGGACCAGCTCTACACCCTCTGCGGAGTACTCGAGGGTTCATGGGAGTTTGCCCAACCGGTCCACATGTATTGTGGACCTGGAGAAGGCATTCGACTGTGTCCCTCGTGGTGCCCGGTCGGGGTTGTTCTAGGAGTACTGAGTCGGGGGCCCTTTATTAGGGGGCAGACCAGTTCCCGGTGCATGTTGGACTCCGTCAGGGCTGCCCTTTGTCACCGGTCAGTTAATAACATTTATGGACAGGATTTCTAGGCACAGCCCAGGGCCGGAGGTGGTCTGGTTTGGGGACCAGTGGATTTCATCTCTCCTTTTTGCAGCATGCGCTGGGGCGGTTTGAAGCCAAGTGTGAAGCGGCTGGGATGAAGATCAAGTCCAAGGCCATGGTTCTCGACTGGAAAAGGTTGGCCTGTTCTCTTTAGGTTGGAGGGGAGTTCCTGCCTGAAGTGGAGGAGTTCAAGTATCTTGGGGTCTTATTCACAAGTGAGGGGAGAATGGAGCGCGAGATGGACAGACGGATCGGTGTGGCTGCTGCAGTAATGGGGACGCTGTGCCGGTCCGTTGTGGTAAAGAGAGAGCTGAGCCGAAAAGCGAAGGCTCTCTGGGTGAAGAATGAGATCCCGGGTGCAAGCGGCTGAAATGAGCTTCCTCCATAGGGTGGCCGGGAACTCCCTTCGACATAGGGTGAGGAGCTTGGCCATCCGGGAGGAGCTCGGAGTAGAGTTGCTGCTCCTTTACATTGAGAGGGGCCAGTTGAGGTGGCTTGGGCATCTAAACCAGTTGCCTCCTGGACGCCTTCCTCGGGAGGTGTTCCAGGCACATCCCACCTGGAGGAGGCCTAGGGTACGGCCCAGGACACTCTGTAGGGATTTTGTCTCTTGGCTCGACTGGGCGCCTTGGGCTCCCCCCGGAGGAGCTGGAGGAGGTGTCTGGGGAGAGGGACATCTGGGTGTCTCTACTGAGTGTGCTGCCCCCGCGATCTGGTCCCAGAAGACGACGAGTACGAGTACATTGAGGGGTTAAATATGAGATTCTGCACATGGCCTAAACTGTCAGTTCTTGAGGTTCAGTTTTCTCTAAACTGCTGATCAGATATTTTTTCTCTAATGTGAATATTTACCAGCTTAGAAACATGAAATTAAAGTTGTTCATAATGCATGTAATGTGTTTCAGTGCTGCCAGCAGATGTTAAAGAAGAGGCTCCTGAAGAACAGAGTCCTGATGTGGATCAGCAGGAGCCAGAGCCCCTCCAGATAAAGGAGGAACAGGAGGAACTCTGGACCAGTCAGGAAGGAGAGCAGCTCACTGTGAAGGAGGAGACTGATACCAGGTTTCCATTAACTGCAGCTCCTATCAAGAGTAAGGATTTGTTTGTGTGTGTGTCTCCTGTCTGGCAGCTAACAGTCTGGTGCATCTGGTTGTCTTTTATGATCTAAAGTAGATTAGCTTCATAAAAAGGAGGAAGAAATGAAATGTATCCCTAGTTTCAGAGTTGACTTTATTAAATGAATGACACATATATACATACAGTACATATCTGGGCCAGCACACCTAATCCTGTGATGGAACACAATGTGGCTGTTTTTCATTTAATAAGCAAAATTAAAATGATCTCATGAAGCATTTGTACTGTATTTGTGTAAAACTACTTGACTTCTAACAGCAACTTAGTAACGGTACACAAATGTCATGATTCACTGCGTTTCATTCAGGACAAACAAGCGTATAAATGTATAAAAGTTTTTACTTTATTCAACAGAGAAGAAAAATGTTTAGATTTCTCATCTGATTTTATCAGTACGTTCCAGTGTTTCTAAAAGTGGGCAGCATAGACCTGACTGGAGATTTAACTTGAGTCTATCTATTAATATATTTACAATACAATAAAACCACATGATAATGGTCAATGTTGTTTAGGAATGTTTTCATAAGGGGAGTCATCTACCACTCTCTATTGTTCTGTTTCATTATTATAAAATAATAGTAAAATATTTAATATTAATAAACCAGTTGTTGTTCCATTTTTCATTATGTCTACTGATTACTGGCATATGTTCGCCAAACCCTCTGGAGCTTCGTCTGTCTACAGCAGAATATCTACGTTGCCTTTAAGAAAGACGGAATTTCCGCCACCTGCTCCTGGTTGGAGTACCAGCACCAAAACCACCTTACTGGAGAAGGCGTGACAGATATCATACCAAGCATGGTGGGCGGCCAGTGAAGCTGAGGGCATATTTAGCGCTGTCTCCAGGGATTTTGATGACCCAGTTTGGATCGGTTCCTCGACTGTGCAATTTGCCTTCCTTGGATCCCGTTTATTCCTGGCAAGTAGTTATTTTCTGCTCGGATCAGGTGCCATTCACCCATTCATACACACTTTCACAAACTGACAGTGGTAAGCTACAGTGTAGCCACTGCTCCCCTGGGCCAGACTGACAGAAGTGAGGCTGCCATACACGGGCGCCACCGAGCCCTCTGACCACCATCAGCAAGCAAGTCAGGTAAAGTGTCTTGCCCAGGGACACAACGACTGAAATGTACAAAGCAGGGGCTCAAACTAGTAATCCACCAGTTACAGGATGAACCCCTACCATCTGAGCCACAGTTGCCCCCAAAGAGACCCTGTACCCATCAGGATAGGTCTGGTGAAGGTAATATCCACCACGAACAAAACGTTTATCCTTAAAGATTCTGTTTAGCCTTTCCTTGGTGGTCTCAGTGACATCAGGGCATGGGTGGCACTGAATATCCTGAATTTTAATGAAAAGAAGACTAAGGTCTTGCTTTTCAAATTCAGTGACTCCAGCAGTATCCCTTCTTTTGACTATTCCTCTTCGGCCCCGCTTGAAAAATTCTGCATCTCTAATTTAGGTGTAAAAATGAAGCACAGCCTAAAACTTGGATCACAGGTCAATGCTGTGCCTAAGTCTTCTTTTTTCTAGTTTAGGCGGCTGTCAGAAGTCAAACCCCTCTGGTCTATCCCATTTATTACCTCCTACTTGGATTATTGAAACACTCTTGACTGCCAAGGCCCCCCTCTCATTTGTACAGCTAGTATAAAATGCTGCTGCACGATCTTTAACCAGTTTAACTTCTGTTGGAGAAAAAGTGCAGGATTTGCAGTGCAAGAGGTCCTGGGGACCAGCATTAGGTTATTTGTTGCTAAAGGAAAAGTAACCTTCTAAAGGCATTCATCTGCCTCCTCTATGCTATTGCTTTTCAGTGGTGCGGGCCAGACATGAGCTTGTTACAAGCAAACGAGCTAAGAGAGATACCAGCCAGAAGTCTTTCCACTGGTGTTAGGAGACATTGTTCAGGATAAGGAAAGAAACACATTTTAGCATTATCTTAATGGTGTTTCCCCTTCTTAATTGTCTGAGCTGCTTCACTCTTACATGCCATTGTGATCTTAGATTGGCTGACCAGATATTTTTTAGTTTTCCATCCATCCATTTTCTTCCGCTTATCCGGGGTCAGATCGCGGGGACAGCAGCCTAAGCAGAGAGACCCGGACTTCCCTCTCTCCAGCCACTTGGGCCAGCTCGTCCGGGGGGAATCCCAAGGCGTTCCCAGGCCAGCGTGTCCCGGGTCTTCCTCTGGACCTCCTCCTGGTGGGACGTGCCCTGAAAACCTCTTCAAGGAGGCGTCCAGGAGGCATCCCAACCAGATGCCGGAGCAACCTCAACTGCTCCTCTCAACGTGGAGCAACAGCAGCTCTACTTTGAGTCCCTCCCGGATGACCGAGCTTCTCACCCTGTCTCTAAGGGAGAGCCGAGACAGCCTGCGGAGGAAACTCATTTTGGCCGCTTGTATCCGTGATCTCGTTCTTTCGGTCATGACCCAAAGCTCCTGACCATAGATGAAGGTAGGAACATAGATCGACCAGTAAATTGAGAGCTTCACCTTTTGACGTAGCTCTATCTTCACCACAACAAACTGGTACAGCGCCCGCATCTGTGCTGAAGCAGCACCAATCCATCTATCGATCTCCCACTCCATTTTTCCCTCATTCGTGAACAAGATCCCAAGATACTTGAACTCCTCCACTTGAGGCAGGACCTCCCACCCGACCGGGAGAAGGCACTCTACCCTTTTCCGGCTCAAGACCATGGCCTCTGACTTGGAGCCACTGGTTATCATCCTAGCCGCTTCACACTCTGCTGCGAACTGCTCCAGTGAGAGCTGTAGATCATGAGCTGATGAAGCCAATAGGACCACATCATCCTCAAAAAGCAGAGACGCAATCCTAAGGCCACCAAAACGGATCCCCTCAACACCTTGGTTATGCCAAGAAATTCTGTCCATAAAAGTTAGGAACAGAATCAGTGACAAACGACATCCTTGGCGGAGTCCAACCCTCACTGGAAACATGTCTGACGTACTGCCGGCAATACAGACCAAGCTCTGTCACTGGTCATACAGGGACCTAAAAGCCCGTATCAGCCTGGTACCCCATATTCCTGGAGTACCCCCCACAGGATTCACCGAGGGACATGGTCAAATCCATTCTCCAAGTCCACAAAGCACATGTAGACTGGTTGGGTGAACTCCCATGCACCCTCCAGGACCCTGCTTAGGATGAAGAGCTGCTCTAGTGTTCCACGGCCAGGATGAAAACCACACTGCTCTTCCTGAATCCAAGGTTCAACTATCCGACGGACCCACCTCTCCAGAACCCCCGAATAGACCTTACAAGAAGAGTGTGACTCCCCTATAGCTGGAACATACTCCACCCCGGTCTGCAATCCAGTGGAATTGCCCCCAATGTCCACGCGTTGTTGCAGAGTCGCATTAACTGACACAACCCTACAATACCCAGAGCTTTATGGAACTCTGGGCCAATCTCTTCCACCCCCGGGGCCTTACCACCGAGGAGCTGTCCAAGACATGCGGCCACAGATCAGATGACACAACTACAAAGTCAATTATCAAATTCGTTACTAGGGCACATATGGACACTCTTATGCTTGAATATGGTGTTAGCTATGGACAATGATGAGCACAGAAGTCCAATAACAAAACATCACTCAGGTTCAGAGCGAGAGGGCCATTTCTCCCAACCACACCCCTGGAGGGGCACTCTCCAACACCCCCTTAAAGGACTCCAAAAAGAGTGGGTAGTCTGAACTGCTGTTCGGTGCATCCCCATCCCCCACCCATAGGTAGAGGGAGGCTACCCTCTCGTTCACCGGGAGGAAACCCCAATGTACAGGCGTCGAGATGGGGGGCAACAAGTATGCCCACCCCAGCTCGGCGCCTCTCACCAGGTTCAACTCCAGAGTGGAAGAGTGTCCAACCCCTTTCAAAGAGACTGGTTCCAGAGCCAGAGCCATGCGTCGAGGTGAGCCTGACTATTTCTAGCCGGAACCTCTAAACCTCGTACACCAACTCAGGCTCCTTCCCCACCAGAGAGGTGACATTCCTCGTCCCAAGAGCCAGGTTCTGCAGCCGAGGATCAGTCCGCCAAGGTCTCTGCCTTTGGCTGCCACCCATACCACATTGTACCCGACCCCTTTGGCCCCTCCCACAGATGATGGTGGGCCCATCAGAAAGGGGACCAACGTTTCCTCTTCGGGCTGCGCCCGGCCGGACTCCAAGGGTGAAAGCCCGGCCACAAGGTGCTCGCCAGCTAGCCCCACCTCCAGGCCTGGCTCCAGAGTGGGGCCTTGGTGACCCGTGTCCAGGCGAGGGAACACAGTTTCCATTCATGGCATTCATCATAAGGTGTCTTTGGGCTGCGCTTTGTCTGATCCCTCACTTAGGACCTGTTTGCCTTGGGTTACCCTACCAGGGGAATAAAGCCCCTGACAGCATAGCTCCTAGGATCATTGGGACACTCAAACTCCTCTATCACGGTAAGGTGGGAGCCCAGTGAGGGGTTTTGATTTTTCCAAAGACATTTTATAAATCCAGAGGAGACTGAGCCTTTGCAGTTTTGTCTTCTGAAATTTAACATGAGCTGCAGCTGGAGGTCAGGCAAGCTCCATCTTTTGCCGTTTTTAAAACTCATTTAAAAACATTTTCCAATTATTTATTTTTTTGCTAATTACATCCAGAGAAATGATGAGGTGAATTTTTTGGCTTGTAAAGCCATCTAAGTGAGATGGTGCAGAGAAAAAGTCGTATTAGAAAGATGAGATCTTAAGGTACTAAAAGCTGGTTTCTCTGTCTTGCTGTGACACGTAGCGGCTGAAAGGCAACCAGCATTGTTAAGTAACTGTTGGTCTAGAGCTGATGCACACACTATGGATAGTATTTGTCCTACAATCAGATATTTAATTCCATCTCCAAACCTCCCACAGGTTGATACTACCCTGGGCAGGACTTTGTTTTTTTCCCAAGTTTACATATCAATTCATGGATGTGCTGCCCTTTTGTGTGTGGCTCAAGTCTAAAAGCATTTTGATTGGTCAGTTTGTTCCAGCTATTGCTGCTTATACTCGTAATGACGCCCCTATAAGGCCTGGAGTTCTTTGTAGAGAACTTCAAGGACCAGTCCAGCTTCAAAGCCTTCGGTCAAAAGATTGGAGAACATGTATGTTGGTCTTGTTTGGCGAAGCTGTCTTATTGGTGGAGCACTTTTTTTTCCCATGTCCTCTCCAGCAGAATAGAATTGTTGTCTGAGTGCAAGAAGAAGTCCAAAAGATTTACTTTCACAAGTGAAGCATTAAAGCTTTCGTTATAATGCTTGTATTCGTTGTCCCCAGACACCTCCTCTAGCTCTTCTGGGGAACCTCCAAGGCATTCCCAGGCCAACCGAGAGACATAGTGCCTCCAGCATGTCTTGGGTCATCCCCTGGACCACCTCTTGGCATCTGATTTGGATGCCCGAGCCAGCTCAGCTGACTGGTGGGTGCTAATTTGCGTGTAGACAAAATAAATTGCACGTGCAATAAGTGGGCATGTTTTGCTTGCAATTTTCAAAGATTGCACGTGCTATGGATAACAATTGCAAAAGAGGTGCAGACCGCCCTATTTAAATGAGGAAATTGCGTGGCTACTTGCTAGCTGCTACTGCCCCTAGCGGAACTAGAGGAAAAGCAAACAGATGCTCTCTACTGTGTTGCTTGAAACATTCAGGGGTTGTTGCGCTGCATCATTAAAGATGAGCCATGGAGGTTTGCCTCCCTTGATCTTTTAACTCTTTTTAGAGACTTGGCAGGTTCTGTTTTTTTTTGTTTTGTTCTGTTTTTTGAGAGTGCTTATTTAGGGAGTTTATCACAAACAGCCACAATATGTAGGCCTGAACATAATATTAGCAACTTAGAACAATTAGAACATTATAGCTTTGCTAATTTTAAAACATAATGCCATTACTGTCCTGTGAAGAATTTAAATCGAACATTTATATATGTAAAAATTATTTTTTTTCCAATGATTTTACTGAATTTGTTTTGTTTGTTATGCCTATATTGTACTGATATACAACTTGTTTGATTGTTTAAACTGCTCTTTGTTGACACAAAACCATTTTTCACTGTATAAGCAAAACCCTCCCCTGACATACAGTATGTTCACATTTAAACAACGTAATCAAACTGATCCACTGATATTTAAATGATAGTTAACAATTCTTGTTAAAACAACCATTAAAATTAGGGACATGATAAACAATGTATATCATTCCACAAATAGATATGGTTATCTGAGAATATTTAGGGGATTAAATGAATTATCATATGTTTTTTAGGAGTTTTTGAATTTGTACTATGTACTATGGAATTGATGGTTAATGCTCAAGTCTTCCCCTGTCTCTGTCGTGATTTTCCCACACACTGGGCTGCAGGGAGCCCTCCGCATCACATTTAGTCGTGCGGGCATCAGAGCCCCCCATGCAGTTCCTTGTGACGTCTGCCTCACTCTGTACCAGTGCTTAGCCAGGACCGTGGGAGGGTTAAGGAAAGGATGGTTGACCATTGTTTTGTGGATTAAGCATTAAATGCAGGCACTTGGATGAACACTCATATCGTTACTTCTACAGTCATGCTCATGTGACAATATTTTGGGTATTCTGTGGTCATTATGGGCTTGTATTGTATAAACAATGCTTTTTCATTTTTTGTAAAAAAAAAAAAACTATTAAACTAGGGATATTATAAACAATGCACATTTTTGCAAATATAGACCTGGTTTATGGAGAATTTTTGGTAATATTTTAAACATTTCAATGTTTTATTTGAATTTAGTGTCTTGTTTAACCTAAGTTGGTCATAATGGTTTGCTTACCAGTATACTGCCATATTACTTGCACACAGCTCTTGCTAGACCTCAGCTGCTTCTTACGCTCTGCCCTGGATCTAAACACATAGCTCTGCAGGCTATCCAAAGGCTCCTCATCAAGATTGTCCTGGAGGAAAAAATGAAACTGTATTTCAAAGTTTGAATTTATTTGGATATTTCACTTGGTGGCTTGTTTTACTGAGTTAGTGTACTCTGCCATGTCTGATGACAAGTGTGTCAAGATCTCAACCCAAACTGAACAGTTGAGACAAGCCGTTTTTAAAACTATCCAGCAGTAACGTTTCTCTTCCGCGGTTCATGTTAGATTTGCTGTATATCGTACTTAAGGTAAAAATGGTAAAGATAAAAATAACTGAAAATCCTTAAAAATCTTAAAAAATAGCAAGAGGCTTTATCTTTTATGTACAAAATTATAAATGTTCATATATATATTTTAAACCAGCAATGTAAAAACTATTCTGTTTTAGCTTTAAAGAAATACGATCAAATCATTATACATTTGTGTTTTAGAATTATGTACAACATAATATTTACACTCAAGGTTATCACACCATTGTGGCATCTCTGATTTTACCTACTGTACTGTTCACTGATAATATTTATCAGATTTTCTTCTCTAGTTTTAATCTTTGTTATCTTTGTAACATTGTCAAGATAAAGTTGTTCATAACACAAGTAATGTGTTTCAATGATGTTTGCAGATGTTAAAGAAGATGCTCCTGAAGAACAGAGTCCTGATATTGACCAGCAGAAGCTGGAGCTCCACCACATAAAGGAGGAAAGTGAAAGAATCTGGGCCAGCCAGGATGGAGAACAACTGAATGTGAAGGAGGAGACTGACGATACCAGGTTTCCATTTACTGTTGTTCATATGAAGAGTGAAGATGATAAAGAGAAATCTCTGTTCCCTCAGCTTCATCAACACCAAACAGAAGACAGAGATCTTCCAAGCAGCAGCTCAGGTGACCAGATAAAAGCAGAAATTAAAGAAGAGGACTGTGGGACAGCAGAATCAAGCAGGGACCCAGATCTAAATACTCATGGAGGCTCTTCCAACTATTCAGAGACTAAAGACAGAGAAGATGATGAAGAGCATGATGATGTGAAGCATCATGAATCTGAGCTTAAACGCTTGTCAGACTCTGAAACTGAAGACAGTGAGGATGATTGGAAGGAGAGCAGGGTTCCAGGGTCAGACAGAAACACTGTCAACAAATCTTTGAGCTGCTCTGAGTGTGGGGAAAAATTTGCTAATGGACACTCTCTTCAGAGTCACATGACATGTCATCCAAGATTAACGTCTTCAGCTTGTCCTGGTAGTGAGACATGTTTCAGAGATAAGAAAAAAATAGATTCACTGACAAAAGTCCAGACGAGTAGTAAAAATTTTAACTGTGGTGAGTGTGGTAAAAGTTTTAACAGGAAACAAGATCTTAAAAGACGCACAAAAACCCACACTGGGGAGAAACTCTTTGGATGTGATGTATGTGAAAAAAGGTTTGTCTACAAGTCACAATTACACAGACACATGATAATCCACACAGGAGAGAAACCCTTTGTTTGTGATCCATGTGGAAAAAGATTTAACAAAAAATCACATTTAAACACACACATGAGAATCCACACAGGAGACAAACCCTTTGCTTGTCATGTTTGTGGTAAAAGCTTTAACCAAAAATCAACTTTAAACCAACACATAAAAACTCACAAAAGGGAGACATCCTTTGGTTGTGATACTTGTGGAGAAAGATTTTCCGAAAAGTCACATTTAAAGAAACACATGAGAATCCACACAGGAGACAAACCCTTTGGATGTGATGTTTGTGGGAAAAGATTTAACCGGAAATCAACTTTAAATCACCACATAAAAAGTCACACAGGGGAGAAATCCTTTGGTTGTGATGTTTGTGGGAAATTATTTATCCAAAAGTCAGATTTAAACAAACACATGAGAATCCACACAGGAGATAAACCCTTTGGATGTGATGTTTGTGGGAAAAGATTTAACCGAAAATCGACTTTAAACCACCACACAAAAACTCACACAGGGGAGAAATCCTTTGGTTGTGATGTTTGTGGGAAAAGATTTATCCAAAAGTCAGATTTAAACATACACATGACAATCCACACAGGAGACAAACCCTTTGGTTGTGATGCATGTGGAAAGAGATTTACCTTAAAGTCTCGTTTAAACAGACACATGAGAATCCACACAGGACATAAACCCTTTGGTTGTGATGGTTGAGAAAAAAGATTTTACCAAAAGTCACATTTAACCACACACAAGAATCCACACAGGAGAAAAACCCTTATTTGTGGCGCATGTGGAGAAAAATTTAACCGAAAATCAACTTTAAACCAGCACATAAAAACCCACACAGTAGAGAAACCATTTGGTACAGATCCCGGCAAGTGTCAGTGTGGAAAAAAAAACAAAGCCTGTGGATATCCGCGCTCACAGTTTATTAAACTGTACACTCAGTTTCAGCAATCTGTCTGCATGGTTTGGTAAACTTTGCTCTCCATTTTGCAATCCTTGTGCATAGATTACTCAGTGACATCTATGGAGACTTTGGCCGCTTGCCCACACCTACAAGGTAAGTTCAGTGGAAGCTGTGAAGTGTTTTGATGAAACCATGGCAGTGCTTTAAGTTTATATATGACAACAGATCCACTGAACTTACGGGGCCATGCGTCCAAACTCTCGACAGATGTCACGGAGTAATCTGCGTGCACGGATTGCAAAACAGAGCACACAGTTTATCAAACCAGGCTCCATACTTGGATTGTGATGGTTGTGATAATGTTTTTGCTTTCAAGTAATCTTTAAACATGTGGTAAAAATGTTGTACCCCCCAAAAATAATGAACCCCCCATTATGGATAACCTTGTCCTTTCACAGCTACTCTTAGTGGCTCTGGTCTGCTTAAGGTGCGTTCACACCGAACGTGGACTCTGCGAAAGGAGCGGCCAATTTACATGTTATCCCTATGTAGAGGCGCGTTCAGGAGTGGAGCGGAGACGAAGGACGCGGTGCAGAAGACGCGCCGAGCGAAGCGAGAGCAGAGCGAGAGCGATGGATGAGTTGAAAAATCTGAACTTTTTCATAAATTCGCGTCACGTCAACCAATCAGGGACTGGATGTTGCTGTGACATAGGGTGAAAGACCGCAGCGGAGAAGAAGTGGTTGTCAGTGAAGATGGAGGACAAGATCATAGTGGCGGTGTGCGGCAAGCCAGAGTTGTATGACTCAACTAATTATTTTTACTGAGACAAGTACAGAAAGGACCTGGCCTGGAGAAGAGTCAGTGAGGAGCTTCTCCAGTCTCCTCACTGACTGGAGTAACAGGTAAAACTTTAAAATAGCGCCATTTCACTGTTTTCTTATATTTAGGAGATGTGGACATTAAAAATCGGCTGTTTTTTTTTGAGCTGAGATTTATTTACTCACCGAAGACAGATTGACAGGCGTTCAGCGGCGGGGATACAGCGCCGGTAGTTGGTGTCCCGGAGGCCGATTCGTCTCCCAACGCGGGACAGCAGATCTTCAAACTGGGTCCTGGATAGACGGAAGTGCCGCTGAAATCGACCATCATCCAGACGCAGCTCCTGGAGTAAGTGGTGGTACTCTCCGAACTGTTACCGTCCCAGAAGAATCTCGTGAACCCAGGGACATTGATGTCGGCGGCGTTTTTCGGCTATCCACAGGTAAAACACCGTAATTAGGTCCGTGAAATCCATGTCCACCGTGTTCAGTTGAAACCAGCAAGCAGCAGATGGAAACTCTTCCTATTTGATGATGCCGCGAAGCGTTGCCACTTGTTGACATTTGGCAACACGGAGTTCACGCGGAATGTCAAGCGAGCAAAAGCACACAAATGATGGGAAAAATTCGCAGAATCCGCGTTCGGTGTGAACGCACCATAAGAAGGTTTGTTCCTGGTCTGCTTATAGAGGGGCTGGCCTCTCTCCTGTGGGCCTTTTTTATTTGGTCTGACCCATCTTCCTCTTGTGTGGTTGGCGGTGTTGTGTGTGCAAAATGTGTTGGTGGACACACAAATGACACAAAAACTGATTTGTCATTGTGTCAGTGAGTTGGTTCAGGTCAGTTGTCCAGTCAGCTGCAGCTATAAAAAATATTCCAATTTAGGGCTGAAACAATGAATCGGATGAATCGTGATTAATCGATTATTGAAATAATTGTCAACTAATTTAGTTATTAAATAACTGATAAATGGAGTATACAGACTCTAAAACATACCATTTGGTGAAAGAACAGCCCACTCAGAGCAGTAATTAGGACAAAATTCTGCAACAAATATATACATTTTGCATTTAAGATGAAAACCGTTTTTTTTTGTCTGTAAATATGCTCTATCCTGAACTCCTCAAGTGCCATAGTTTTGTCTTCACCTGGTTCAAATTCAGTAAAAAAATAAAAAAATAAAAATCTCCTATTAGCACCTTTTGCTGTCCAATAGTTTGTCGATTAATCGACAAAAACATTTTGCAGATTAAGCATTTAGCAAAATAATTGTTAGTTGCAGCCCTACTCTAATCTGTGCAAAGCAGGGCTATAACTCCTACTTTGACTCCTCTGTCCACTTCCTTATAGTACCACAGGCTTAGAAGTTCTTCATTTCTCTTTGTTTTGTATGAGCTGAAGCAGTTGATGTTCAGAGTCCTTAAGCTGCTCAGGGCACAGGGCAATAGGTATCCTTCAAAACTGTGTAGCAGTGGTCCACAGTATTGATGTCTCTGGTTGGGCTCTCTGTATTTAGGAAGTTCATAGGTGAGATATGTGCTGTTAAAGTCCCAGAGAACAATCATGAGGGAGTCTTGGTGTTGGTTCTTCCACGTCTGTGATCAGGTCAGCTAGCTAAGGGCGGCAGATCTGTGGAAATCCCAGTTACTTGTGCTGAGGAAGAGCAGCTCGCTCGTTTAGTTTGCCAGGGAGCGGATATTCTTCAAGTAGATATACGGGAGCAGAGCTTGCAGTCCTGTCGGAGCTCGACAAGCATACCTGCACATTTTCCCAGTCTGCCTTTCCAGTAATATCCACAGAGAGGAAACCAGGATCTCAAAAAGTTGCTCTCTGGTTAGAAGTACCTGTAGTACAGCATTGAAGTACAGTACAAATACAGAGAAAAACCCACAAAGTACAGCGAGCGTAGTGCTGAGATGGCCTTCTATAGTGCCATCTTGGATTTAACTGAATCCACAATGCTCTGGGTTGGGTCCTTGTAGTGCTTGAAGGTTGTTCACCTTTTTTGCTAGAGATCACACGTTTCTCTTTGTGGTCGATGAAAAAGATGGTTTAAACCCTCGAACACCTGGTAAACTCCCCATCCCTACCAAACCCTCCCCCTCCTGTGGTGCATCCACACTGGTGTGCAGCTCTTTGGGCCTCACTTTGGGTATTTTAGCTTTTGATTTGTCCTTGTAAACAACTGTCATTTTTATAGTGATACATTACATTAAAGTCCACAAGAATATAATCAACCAGAAAACAAGGTGAAAAAAAAAACCTAAAGAATAAAAAACAAGTTGCTGTCCTGTGCCATTCCATTCTAGATTTTTTTTAAATCAATTTAGAGATGAGTTTCATTCTAGAAATCTATATCTATGTTATGGATCCAATTTATATTGCTGTGTATATTATTGTTTGATATATGGTCGCCTCTGGCTGCTCATCTCTCTCACGTTATTTTTCCCCCACCCATTTGTGAAACGTGGACTTGGACCTTTCTTCGCTTCTTTTCATCAGAATGGTCCACATAAGAGGTGGTGTCTTGGCAAAGAAAATTAGTTCAGGATGAAACAACCTAAATATTGTTAATTTCATGGTGTTTAGCTTTTGTATGTGGTGGTATAAGGCAACCTTGTGATGCTAATGTGAGCAGTCCTCTATATCTTAAGGCTAGTCCTATTTGTTCTGTGTTTTAAAGTTGAGACAAACTTTTATTTGAATGATATGCTTTAAACACTGGTGGTTCAGTAATGGGATTTTGCTCCATTTCATCCATGTTTTCTCTTATCTCTTTGAACTAACCTGCTAAAAATGTGTTCCTATATTGCTTAAAACATGCCTAAGGTTGTCTCTGCTAGCAGCTAACATGCTAATACCTCTGCTAATACTACACAGTAGACAGCTTTGTTTACAACAGAGCTTGTTTCATTAACTCCGTAATTGTTAAATAACGCGCCGTCAGAGCTTGTATACACATTAATATTTGAATTAATGGTGTTTAAGGTATGGGTAAAACTTATACGATTGTTGAATGACCTTATTTTATTTGTGTTAGGAGTCGGTAACTCGGATGTGGTACCACCACATTTCTCTGTTTGTCCATTGGGTGTGTGCCCCCTGGTGTCTTTTAAATAAAGGTTTGCGCCGCCACTTTAAGAGTTAATAACTCAGTTCAACCATGTGCTGAGGAATAATTGCAAAACATTGAAAATCCAAAACTGTGTATCGTCCGTTCTTTTCATGTTCAATTAAGATTTCAAAATTGGAAAATGAAAAAACTGCTTGTTATTCGTTTATAAATTTGTTACCAAAAACAAATGACGGGTCGTTTTTCGTACTTTCAAATAGGAACGGAAATAAAGGGACCCATGGACCGATTTGTTCCACTTGTGTGAACCGGAAGTTATTGTCGTCTTCATGTGTTGCTGAGACACAGCCAGAAGATGAGTCTAACTAACAATGATGAGTCTAGCTAACATGTCAGTGCAATTTTATAGAATAAATAAGGCTTATTTTTAGACTAAACTACCATAAGTTAACTGGAAGATCCTTTCGGTTGTCATGTTGTCTTCTTTGACAGTCACGCGTTTAGTTCCTCTTAGCAAGATGAAACGCTCCATGATTGATGTTGTTTTGTTAAACTGAAAAAGTCAATCAAGCTAATAAGACAATAACATCCGGTTCTCATAAATCATAAATATTAAATATCAATATCCATCCATGGGTCCCTTTATTTCTTTTCCTATTTTTGATCTGAGCATTAAATAGAGAGTACAAGAATGTCCAATTATTTGCTTTTTGGTGTCAGATTTATATACGAAATAATGAACTGTTTTTTCATTTTCCGATTTTTAATTGAATATGAAAAGAAAGAATGATACACGGATTCAAAAAGGTTGTTTTATAATTTGGGAAATCATTCTTTAAATAATTATTGTATTAAAATAAAAAAATATTTTATGAAAATAAAAAAAAATATTTCACTGAAAAACTCTTTAATCCCTGGTTCACACTGAAGGATTTTCAAATGGTCAGCTGATTTTCAAAACCCGAGACCTAATACGTGACGATAAAAAATTGTTGGTATAACAGGTTCGGTCCTACAGTGTGTGGTGTCCAGTCACACGGCAAGCACAACACACCACGCACGAACAGATTTCACTCACAAATATTCAGATTTCAGACTGGAAGTCTCACAAACTCTCTCAAGATCAAAAGTGAGTTCACAGTAATTCCCTTCTGTGTTTCCGTCACTTGGCTTTCTTATTGGCTACACGTCACATTTAACAGGCTGCGTGCTCGTTTGTCCTCAGGGAACACCCCACAGGGTAGGAAATTGGGGCAAGGTGATCCAACATGTTAAATATCCCTATTTGAGTTTGGAGCCGTCCCGACGTCCTTCCAAGCAGACTAGGTCACACCAAGGCAGGATTATCCCATAAGATTATCTTAGGAGCCATCACGATCATCAGGGCATGTCGGGAGGGTAATATCAGGAAAAAATTGGCATAAAAATCCTGCCGTGTGAACCAGGCATTACTCCTTCTGATTTGCATTGTGACTGACTGTTTGAACACATGCCAATTGTTGTCCTTAAAAAACCTTAAAAGTATTAAAATTACTTTTAAAACTAATTTGACCTCATATTCAGATTCCTTAAAATAAATCTTGGTTCTTAAACATAAATATCGACACTGAACTGTGATATCATTGCATCAATTTTATTGGTCCCCTTTTCCCTTTTTATTTGTATATAGTTCCATTAGTTTCTGTATTGCTTCATTTTGCTTGGTAATTTTAGTTAATTGGTTCTAGTCTAGTATTTTGTTAAATGAAATATTTTGCATTGGAGTTTAATTGTTTTGTTAATAAATTTTTACATTTTGAAGAGAGGTTGTTGTGAATTGATTCCATATGTGTGCAGAGTTTGCTCTTCAGTAATGCCAGTACTAGAATCACTCTTTTTTCAAAGTGCCTGTGACACGCTTTTCACTCAAATCAAAATCAGAATCAGAATCAGCTTTATTGCCAAGTTTGTACATACAAACAAGGAATTTGACTCCGGTACACTTTGCTCTTTGGTTTTTGTTTTTGCACTACAGAATATACATATTTACAATGTACAATATACACATATATAAATAAAAAGGTGCATTTGCAACATCTGTATGCTGTTGTTTTGTATTTTATTGAATGTTCAACAGAGAAACAGCCTGGGGGAAGAAACTGTCTCTGTGGCGGCTGGTTTTTGTGAACAGCGCTCTGTAGCGTCGGCCTGAAGGCAGAACTCTAAACAGTTTATGTGCAGGGTGTGTGGGGTCTGCAGAGATTTTAGCAGCTCTTTTCCTGACCCTTGACCTGTATAAGTCCTGGATGGAGGGAAGGTCAGCCCTGATGATTCTCTCTGCAGTCCTGATTATTCGTTGCAGTCTGGACCTGTCCTGTTTTGTGGATGAACCGAACCACACGGAGATGGATGAAGACAAGACAGACTGAATGATGGCAGTGTAGAAGATGACCAGCAGCTCCTGTGGAAGGTTGTATTTCTTGAGTTGCCCCAGGAAGTACAGTCTCTGCTGGGCCTTCTTCCGAACAGTGTCTATGTGTGAAGACCATCTCAGGTCATCAGAGATGGTGGTTCCTAAGAACCTGAAGTGATCCACAGCCGACACGGTGTTGTTGAGGATGGTGAGGGGGGTGTATGGAGGTGGTGTTTTCCGAAAGTCCACTACCATCTCCACAGTCTTGAGTGGGTTTAGCTCCAGGCAGTTCTGACTACACCAGTGTATCAGCCGATCCACCTCCTGTCTGTATGCAGACTCATCACCGTCCTGGATCAGTCCAATGACAGTGGTGTCATCTGCAAACTTCAGGAGTTTCACGGACGAGTCCGCTGAGGTGCAGTCATTTGTGTACAGGGAGAAGAGGAGTCGGGATAGAACACACCCCTGGGGGGCACCAGTACTTATTGATCTGTTCGGAGAAGATGCTCCCAGTCTCACCTGCTGCTGTCGGTCCGTCAGGAAGCTGTTGATCCACTGACAGGTGGAGGCTGGACGTTGAGCTGGGTGAGCTTCTGGTGGAGGATATCTGGTATGATGGTGTTGAAGGCCGAGCTGAAGTCTACAAACAGGATCCTGGCGTAGGTCCCTGGGTGGTCGAGGTGTTGCAGGATGAAGTGTAGACCCAAGTTAACAGCATCATCTGCCGACCTGTTTGCTCGGTACGCAAACTGCAGGGCGTCCAGTAGAGGGCCTGTGATGTCTTTCAGGTGCTTCAACACCAGCCGCTCAAAGGATTTCATGACCACAGACGTCAGGGCTACAGGCCTGTAGTCATTTAATCCTAGGATGGTGGGTTTCTTGGGCACTGGGATGATGGTGGATCGTTTGAAGCAGGAGGGGACCTCACACTTCTCCAGTGACTTGTTGAAGATCCAGGTGAAGATTGGAGCGAGTTGATTTGCACAGGCTTTCAGGCATGATGGGGAGACGTTATCAGGTCCTCCAGCTTTCTTTGTTTTCATGCGCTGAAGAGCCTGTTTACATCATCCTCAGAGATCTTTAGTGCAGGCAGAGGATCTGAAGGTAGGGGGTTGGTTGCTTTGCTGGTCGAACCTGTTCCTGAATGGAGGAGTTGGTTTGAGGTGTGAATGGCTTCTTGTCATGTCTGCAGTAGAAGCCATTCAGATGGTTGGCCAGGCGAGGACTTTGTTCAGGAAGGGTGGTGGGGCTTCTGTAGGCAGTCAGGTTTCTCAGACCAGTCCATACAGCCGAAGTGTCACCAGTAGAAAGGCTGTTTTTCAGCTTCTCACTATAGCTTCTCTTGGCTGCAGATATTGCAGATATCGAAAGGAAATATCTTAATATTTAAGAAATTGGGGAGCAATTGACATCATATTACCATTAAAGATATGATTAAAGACAATTGTGACACAAAATAGGCATATTTTTTTCTTTCATTTTGCAAGTCCAATGTCGCCAGGAAGTGGTCAGAAGGGAGGTTTCTGGTCATTCACTGTGTGAGCGTCAATAACAAAAATTGTTCAGGTAGAACCCAAGTTGCGTCAAAGTGTTAATATGGTGAAACTGTGAATTGCTGGCGGTGGCAGTAATACTACGACAGCAGCCATTAGTCTGCACTACGTTCCTGAAGCAAAGAAGATCAGAGCTGCCTGGATCAGAGCTGGAAAACTTAGGAGGGACAGATAGGCTGGTCCCACCAAGCACAACCAGTTGTGATCAGAAGACTTCTGGGCAAACTGCTTTGAACAAGAATCCTCTGAATTCACCAGAGAAATGATGTCAGAGGTCGGGATATTTTACAGACAAAGGAGAATGTTCAAGCAGAGTCTGTAGCCACGCTGTTCAGAGCATCTGATGGGAAAAGATCGATGAAGAAAAGGTTGTTGCTGCTGTTGCTAAACGGATCAAGACTCAGCAGGTAAGAACACTTAAATTTAGATATCTGCATTTATTGTTAATAATTGACAATCCAAAATTATTACTAAATAAGATAAATTACAGGTGCATATGATATATGTAAATAATTTTTTCTCTAAAGATTCTAATATAAAGATAAAAAATGACACCTGGTGGTGTCTTCAGATCTTGAATCATCCCTTGTCCCTGCTGCTGCTCTGTGCTGCTCACTCAGCCTCCGGTTGTTTCACTCAGTGCCATTTTTACTGTAACCCTGGATTTACGCTGTATCTGCTCTGGTCCGGTCCGGTCCACTGCAAAGCCTGGAGGAGCCCCAGGAACCATGTGCAGATCGTGAAATAAAGGCCGGTGATAAATGCGGTAGCAAGTCCAAAACAACTCATGTAAGTTAAACTGCTTCATTTTTTGTTTTATGCATCCAGATATGTTCATGTGTTTTGTTCCCTGAGTTCATTTGTTGCTTAATTTGGTGCATTTAATGTTTAATTGCTCGGTTTATAATACCTTAGTTAACCCAGTAATTGCTAATACAAACGTGTATGTATAAATATATGTGTGTATTTATTAATATTGCGAGATCTAGTCCATCTTTAGTGAATTGTTTTGAAAATCCAGATGTTGGGCTTGTTCTGTTACCTGGTGGTGCAGTATGATTCATGCTTATTGACTCCGGCCATGCTCCAACATCCGGCAAAAACATCTGCAGGAGGCAGCACTAGTGCTCTGCCATCTGATGAAAGCTGATTTTGTTCTCCTGACTCTGCTGCGTCTCTCTCTGATAGTGACTGAAAGATGTCTACAGAAACATCAGATTCTTCGCTGCCGTCTGTGCGGCTGCCATTGTAGAAGCAGTCAGTTTACCTGCAGGGGTTTCCCTCTGACATCATAAGAGAGTGCAACAAAATCGCAAAGTAGCCTGGAAATGCCCTTTTAGTGAAATGTTTGACCATATATCTCAACAACCGTTCATTTTAGTGGCATGAATTAACTTTTTAAAATATTGATGTTTCCTTTCCATAAATGTAATTGGATTTATCAGAAAATCTGATGTCACAGGCACTTCAAATTTGCAGGGGCTTAAATTTTGTAGGTGTTCCCTAAATTCTGCAAGTGTTTTTAAAGTTTGCAAGTGTTTTTCATCATGTCTGTGCAATTCATGTGTATCTTTGGAGCCAAGCCTCAAGAAAATGTCACTGTGGTGACATGATGACAATCTTGAACGGTTTCTGCCACATATGTGGAATTTCAAAATGATGGAGTCACAAACGTATGAATCTTTCTTATTAAATTAATATTTAATTGTTATTGCAATTGTTCATTCCATCGTAATTGTCCTCTGCATTTAACCCATCCCTTAGGGAGCAGTGGGCTGCCATTGTGCGGCGCTCAGGGAGCATTCAGGGGGTAAGGGTCCTGCTCAGAGACCCTGAGTGGCAGGCTGTAGTATTCAAACCAGGGTACTTGTGGCGTCTCCAGGATGCAAATGCCCTGCTCTCTAACCACTAGGCCCCAAACTCCCCTTATACACTGTTTAGTCAGCATATTAGTCATCATTTTAATAGAAAATTCTGTTATTTTTGGCTGATTGCTGTTTAGATTAAGAATAAACCATTTACAGATGTAACTGGAAAACTGTCATGAAAGTCTAAATCAGTTGAGGCTGAGTTCAGAGACCAGAAATCCCAGAAAAACGCAGACAGTCAAAATCACATCTGGACCAGTAGAGATTATTCCAGATGTTCATGCATAGACTGTTTAAAAAGAAAAATATTAGTCTTCTGCTTTCACCTTTAATGGACCATAAGGTCCATTGACCATGACCATAAATCATTGATATTAAGCTTTCTACTGGTAGATACATTGAGCTGTTTTTTTCTTTAATAAGTAAAATCATGAATATGTTAAAGAAGAAAATGGGCATTTTAAGAAGTATGATCATTTTGTCCAATTTTAATCTCATTTGAGGAATAAACTGTGGTTCTGATAGCTGTTCCTAGTGGTTCTGATAGCTGTTTCTAGTGGTTCTGAGAGCTGTTTCTAGTGGTTCTGACAGCTGTTTCTAGTGGTTCTGATAGCTGTTTCTAGTGGTTCTGATAGCTGTTTCTAGTGGTTCTGATAGCTGTTCCTAGTGGTTCTGATAGGTGCTGTTCCTAGTGGTTCTGAGAGCTGTTTCTAGTGGTTCTGACAGCTGTTTCTAGTGGTTCTGAGAGCTGTTTCTAGTGGTTCTGACAGCTGTTCCTAGTGGTTCTGACAGCTGTTCCTAGTGGTTCTGATAGCTGTTCCTAGTGGTTCTGACAGCTGTTCCTAGTGGTTCTGACAGCTGTTTCTAGTGGTTCTGATAGCTGTTACTAGTGGTTCTGATAGCTGTTCCTAGTGGTTCTGATAGCTGTTTCTAGTGGTTCTGACAGCTGTTTCTAGTGGTTCTGATAGCTGTTTCCTAGTGGTTCTGATAGCTGTTCCCTTTTTCTGATAGCTGTTCCTAGTGGTTCTGATAGCTGTTCTAGTGGTTCTGATAGTGTTTTTTAGTGGTTCTGATAGCTGTTCCTAGTGGTTTTTAAGCGTTTTCTAGTGGTTCTGATAGCTGTTCCTAGTGGTTCTGATAGCTTTTCCATGGGTTCTGATAGCTGTTCTAGTGGTTCTGATAGCTGATTT